>JAOYNU010077506.1:0-59579 GCA_026745395.1 Tympanopsis confertula | reverse complement strand
GCTAATCCTAATTAGTTTAGTAATATTTATATATTTATAAGTTATAATTAGGGTATCTAGCTTTAGGTATACTATCTCAGCGCCATGCCGGCCATGCTGCTGGGTGTCCGGGGGCGCTCGGGGCCATTGGGGGCGCCTCGGGGGGGTTCGAGGGCAGCTGGCCGCTCTGTGAGGTCCGCCATGACGCAAAACGCAGATGCGTGCCTCGCGGGAGAGGGGCGGAGAGGAGGGGAGAGGAGAGGAGAGGAGAGGAGAGGAGAGGAGAGGGAGAAATATTTGGCGATGAAGAAAATATCATGCTCCGATACCGCTCCGATGAGTCAGCAGGCAGTGGACGGTTATAGAGGGTATTTTTTATACCGATTTAACTGGGACAAGCTGGTCGTGATGGGAAAGAAGTAAGGACGAAAGCTATGTAGCTCCTTCCCTCTCGAGGGTATAGATTCCTGGGGATCTGGTATTCGTATATTTTATATAGGAAAACCATAGTATAGAAGCCATAGATAGATACTATTTACTGGTCTATAGTGGTATAGCACAGCTACCATAGGATACAAAATATGCTGGCCCTCAGTATCTATTGGCTGTCTGTGGTGAGACCAAGAGCAGGAAAGAGAGTAGACTCTAGGGCGTTAATGGTGGTAAAGAATGGCACGAAGAAAGAATGGCTGTCTGGCAACGCAACCACCCATCCACTCTCGTCCATCTATCCATCTGTTCGTTCTCGAAATATCTCCTTGTATTGCCATCGTCCAAATATCACGACAACTGCCCCGTCTCAATGGCAACAACGAAGTAAGCTCGCTCGCTCGCCCGCTCTCCATCTCCAAAGACTGACGTGTCCGCCCAGGTTCACTTCCGCCGCCGAGACCCTCGCCCACCCGGCATACCCAACCGTCCTCTGGAACCTCGAGCCCCACTCGCGGGGCCGGCTCACCGTCGCCAAGGACCGCGACGGCCCGCTCGCCATCGCATGGCAGATCCACGGCGAGGGCCCCATCAAGGTCATTGTACGTACGCCGCCGCCTTGCAGACAGGCACGACACCTCCCTTCCTGGATGGTCTTAATGCTGTTCTTTGTCCTTGTCGTCGTCGTCGTCGTCGTCGCTGTCGATAGTTGATCCCCGGCCTCGCATCAACACGCCACAGCTGGCAGCGCCAGATCAAGTACTTTGGCCACGACCGCGGCCATCGCTTCGCCGTCCTCTGCCTCGACAACCGCGGCATCGGCGCCAGCGACAAGCCCCTGCGCCGCTACACCACCTCGCACATGGCGCTCGATGTCCTCCAGGTGGCCGACCACGTCGGCTGGACCGGCGCCCGCGAGATCCACCTCGTCGGCATCAGCATGGGCGGCATGATAGCCCAGGAGGTGGCCGCCCACGCCCCGACCCGCCTCGCCTCGCTCAGCCTCGTCGCCACGGCCGCCGCCCTCGACGACACCAAGGCCTGGCACAAGGTCGTTGCCAGGCGCGTCTCCATGCTCGTGCCCAAGACCGTCGAGCGCACCATCTCCGACACCGCTCGCCAAATCTTCACGCCCGCCTGGCTCGCCGCCCCGGACGACGAGGTGCTCCCCCGCCCCGGCTCGACGCCGCGGTGCGCCCCGCCCACTGCTACTGCCACTGCCGAGTACAAGCTCTTCGACTCAAACTTCCAGCGCTTCCAGGCCCTCGAGCTGTCCAAGCGGCGCGACCCCAACACCTGGTCGACCCGCGGCTTCCTGTGCCAGCTGCTGGCGGTGGCGGGGCATCGCAAGAACGAGCGCGAGCTGCGCGCCATGGCCGAGCAGGTCGGCAGCCGCAGGATAGCCGTCGTGCACGGCACCCTCGATGCCATGTTCCACGTGTCTCTGGCCGAGAAGCTGATGGGCTGGGTCGAGCCGGCCGAGGCCCACCTCATCGAGGGCATGGGCCATGCGCCCGTATACGAGAATGCCGACTGGTTCAACCCGTGGCTGCAAGGCTGGCTGGAGAAGTGCCATGCAAACGAGTCACCATAATAGCCCCAAGACACATACTCTTGTATCGCTGCCAGAGAGGTCAACGGTTGGTTCTGCTTCGCTTCGCTTCGCAACTCTTCTCGTATTATTTGTCACCTCACGTCACGTGAACGACATGATGTGCATCCCATTTTATGCAACATGGCGGCCCGGGCCCCATTCTTTTGCAAGACAAGATATGTATGTTATCCCCACCGGAGCAGCGCCTTATCAGCTCATACATGTAGATACAATCCCCCACCCAGCTTCCTATCCGAGCCTCTCTCAAGACAAGACAAGACATGACATGACAAAAAGGCAGAATCCCGCTACAGCATCACGAATCCAAGCCCGCTCGGCTTGTCCGGATCCAGCTGCATCGTCTTGGTGATGCCGCCTGCGATGGGTCTGACGCCGTAGTTGAATAGGTAGTAGTGCAGAGTGCCGTCGCCCGGCTTGAATTTGCACTTGTCCAGGAATACCGAGTTGTCCATCAGGGACAGCGCGTTCATGACATCAAAGCCGGCCTTTTCGGCCACGACGAGGAGGTCGTTGCACAGAGCCACGAGCCGGTCGCGCAGATCGCTCTTTGCGAAGCCCTCTGCGAGGCCAGTCTGCGTGGCGTAGTAGTAGAGGTAACAGGCGCGAAGATTGGTCTTTTTTGCCAGCGCGGTCGACTCGAGACGGTAGAAGGAGATGAAATCGGTGATTTTCTTGTTCGAGTCCTGCGATTGTGAGAAGTTGCCTTAGTACGAATATATATTTATATATATAAGTATATTAAAAAAGGGGATCGCTCACTTCAACCACGTAGGAAAACACAACGCGCTTCTTCTGGTCCTTGATATTGTTGACGATCCAATGGCTGAACTCCTCGTCGTCCCAGACGGGAACAAAGTCCCAACGCTGCATATATCGATCCAGCAGCGCCTTGACTTGCGGCGCGTCGGCCGGCTTCATCTCGCGGAACCCCTTGACAGAGGTCGAGCTCGGCAGCTGGAACTTGCGCACCTGGAAGGAAGCCTTGCTGTCGGACGGGACGGCGCTGAAGCCCAGCTCGTACAGACGCTGCCACCGCAGCGGGCGGTGGAAGTAGCGCGTCGTCGCAACGGGCCGCGGCAGCAACGTGCCGCCCGTGTAGAGCCCCTGCCAGATGCCGTCGAGGTTGATGCGTCGTGTCACCTCCTTGATGAGGATGGGCGCCAGGCGTTTGTTGCGCAGCTTCTTGTGTACGCACAGGAAGTTGACCTCGCCCGTCTGGATGCTGTTTGCGCGCACACGGAGCTTCTGCGGAATGGCCGAGATGAAGGCAACGAGCTTGCGGGACTCGGTGGTGCGGATGCCGACATGCCACTCTTTTTTCCAGCCAGGAGCCATGAGAGCCCTGGCCATCACAGAGGTCAGTGGTCGATCCATCTGCATGAAACAGGAAACAGGCCAAAAAGAGGAGAGATTGGAGGAAAGAATACACCAAAACCAAGCTCACTCACCATTGCAGGAGCTCCTCGGAGTAATCAAACCGGAACTGCGCGCTGGCATCCTCGACGTAATGGCCGTTGAGCAACGTGTAAACCTCCTTCATCTGCTCAGGCTGCGTGATGTCGACCGTGACCCACTCGAACCCGGGCTGTGCCAGGTCCGCCGGCTCGGTGGGCACCTCGTCCAGGGTCTTTGTCTCGAGCGGGCCCTCGGCCTCGAGATCATCGTCGAAGCTGGGCACGGGCTGGGTCTTCCAGAACTTGTACGAGGCCATGTCCTTTGCGTTCTTACCCGTCGACATGCCCGTCATCAGGTCGCCCACGGACATGGACTTGAACATCTCAATGAGCTTCTTGCGCGCCACCTCCTGGCCCTCCTTGGAGTCGGCGCTGGCCGCGCCGTCGCCGCCCAGCGAGGACGCCACCTCCTGCTGGAGCGCCGGGTTGTGGGCCATCAGGTCCTGGATCTGCTGCGGCGAGAGGTGGGAGAGCGCCTTGCCCATGGCGTCCTCGGCTTTGCCGCGGGAGCCCTCGGCGGCGGTGGCCTCTGCCGACGACGAGGAAGCTTCGGCGGTGGCATCCTCGACGGCGGCCTGCTTGCTCTCGTCGACGGAGGCCTTCTCCTCCTCCTCCTCCTCCTCCTCCTCTGGCACCATCTTGGATTCTTGATTCGGCATGGCTGCGGGCGCTCTGCGATCACAAGAGCGATCAAAAGTACGAGACAGACGGCAAAGATCCTGATAGGTAGGGAGGGGGTTTGCTCCGACAAGCCGCAAAGAGTGGGGCTTCAATCCGGACGCAGCTCTGGGCCGAAAGAGCTTCACAAGTGGGGGAGGGGTGCATAGCACGTGACTCCACGTCGTCTGTGATCTTTGATGATGACTCTTGGATCTCACTCTTGTCACAGTTACACGCGCACGTGGTTTAGTGGTAAAATCCGTCGTTGCCATCGACGGGCCCCGCGTTCGATTCGCGGCGTGCGCATTGATTTTTTGTACGTAAATATAAATACAAACATATCCGGCATTTACAAATACGAAACGTGTATACGTACGCATCCACGCTTGATCTTTTTTGACGTACAACAGAGTTTTGGATTTCTCGTACTTGCCTTTGTGCTTGCGGATAACTTTGCGCACTCTCCAAGCCAAACTCTCCGTCCGACTGACCAAACCTTGCCATGCCGAGGCAGGGAGATGGCTGCCCCTGGACCCAGACTAGTTGCTGCTGGGCGGTGATAATGCCGTTATTCCACAAACGGTGAAGCCCGTTGTCGCTAGTTGGAGCTCGGTAATCGTTCTCTGGCCATACTTTCATCGTTTGCCGAGCGCTGGGTGTCTCACTTCAACGTCACTACGCCACTTATCGTACAACGTGCAACTCATTGTCATTGCCGGGCGCCTCGCAACAGCTTTACCCAGGCTAATTCCTGCGGGGTTGTGTCCTTGACTCTTCTCTTCCGAAGTCTCTTCTGAATTCTCTTCCGAAGTCTCTCTCCTCTGGATTCTCTCTCCTCTGAATATCCATGACGGTATGGGTGGTCACTCGGGCAAACTGCTGCTGCTATGATTTGAACATGGCGATAATTTGGCCTGCAACATTTTGTAGCATCTCTCGAGCACCTCCGAAACTCATTTTTATCAATAACTAAGACGGGATTATTGGCCTTTACATGGAACTAATTAGTGACCAAACTCCCCACGATAGCCAATCTGCGTCAACTGCCGCACCACAATCTCCAACCACCACTCCTCCGATCCCGTCTCTCCCCCTTAGGTTTCTCTTCAGGCATTGTCATCCAAGCCCGTGTTTCCGAGCCTGTCCCCCGGAGTGTTGGGGTTTCTCGGGTCCTCAAACTCGTTGGCCGTGGGGGCCAACTCGCTTGCCCAATCAATGATGGCGTCACAGTAGTTGTTGATCTGCCCGCTGGTCGCGGCCGGTCTGCTCCCAAAGGCGGGACCAACCGCGTCCTCGATGAGATTCCGGACGCGCTCCCTGCGTATCTTGGAGATGAGAACGTCGACAACGGCCTGTGGAGTGAGAAAAAAAATTACACCAAAGATTAGCGAGCCGTTTTCAGGCATGAGATCGAGCAAGACGCGGGATGATAAAAAAGAGGGTGAAGGGTATGCATATTGTGATTGCAAAAGGCGCTTACGTCGTTAATGGAGCATAGATCCAGAATGGCATAGTAGATGAATACAAACGGGGTCGGGCCTCTCGAGGGACCGCTGGGAGTCGGATTCGGGTTGGTATTGTTCCCAACAGTAATGTTGTCATCGACACTATCGTCAATGCCATCATTGTCGACATCGTTGCCGGGCGCGGGCTGTGCAAGTGCAAACAGCTCCGCCGCGATTTGATTGGCAGTGCCAGAATCGATTTGGAGCAAGCCAGCAAGCCTCTCGAGGCGTTCCTCAATGCTCAGCCGCATAAACGACTCGTCGTGGAGCAGAGTGATAAAGGCAGTGTTGTCTGTGAGGCGGAAGCGGACATCAAAGTCGTTGATGGTATCAAGAAGCCTGATGAGTTGCTCGACGTACTGATAGACAAGCAACATGATTAGTTTTGGCAAGGCAGGGAAATTGGACGAGGAAGAACGGGCAAGGACGCAAAGCAGACGCACAAAGTAGCTGAAGCAGTCCTCAATCAGAGACTCCTGGCGATCGCTAAAGTTGGCGGTGGTGACGCGCAGGCCACGACGAAGCTCGGTGATAAGGTCCGAGAGCATAAAGAGGCCCTGGACGAGTTTCTGTAATTTCATCGCGTCAGCACACTGCTTGCTCTCTCTCTGTATGAAGGAGGGAGGATGTGGAAACTCACAAAGAGAGCTCCGCGCGTCTGGATGTTGTAGCGATCCGGGCGAGGTCTGCGCGAGCGGTAATTGACCGGCGTCACCCTGTCGGCCAGATCCGCGAGCTCCTCGATGAACCGGCCGATGCCGTCGAAACGCCTGCAGATTTCGGTCGACGTGAAGCCCGCATGGTAATCGTTCTGCTCCGTCTCGCCGTCGACGTCCTCAAAGGCCTCGTCGTCAAGATCTGCTTCTTGGTCTTCGAGATCTTCTTCAAGATCTTCAAGATCTTCTTCAAGATTGTCAAGGTCTTCCTCAACATCTCCTTCGTCTTGGTCATTTATGCCATCACGAGAGCCGGTGCGTCTTCTTCTACCATCGAGCCGTCTGGTACGTCTGTCTCTGGGGAGGCCCCGGGTATTGAAATCATCATCATCCGGTTGGAGGCCGTTGACGATGGATTCAAAGTTGACCTCGTGCGGCGTCCACGAGTACCCGAGCACATTGGACACGGATGATGAGAACTTGCTGGTGGGCTCTTTTCCTTTGACGCCGGCCGAGGCGTCAGCCGGGATCGTGGCGTGCACGAGCTGGAGGCCCGCGACAAGCGCACAGAGTGTGCCGAAGACTCGCATGGTTACTGCGGGACAAGAAGAAATAGGAAGAAGAAACAGCAGGAAGAAACAAGCAGACGATCCGTTGTTGATGATGGGTAGATAGATACAAGGTCTGTCTCACAGATAAAATTATCGGCGGGAGGCGGAAGCGAGAAGGTCACAGCTTCAAGAAACGAAACAAACGTCGAGGGTCCGGGGCTGCGTACGGCATAATATACACGAACAGAATATAAGAAAAGAAAAAGAAAAAACCCTATTCCTCTCTGACCAGCCCTCCCTCGCCCGCCAAGCCCACCACCCTCCTCACAATAACCTCAAAGTTGATTCTGACTCTGGCGGCCGTGCTCGAGGGGTTCCAGACTCTGTCGGGATGATGTGCCCAAAGAAACTGACGTGAATGGCGGTCATGGCATCTTCTTCACCCATCGTGGGCGGAGAATTCTGGAGGAGCAACAATGTGTCCTTTCTTTTGCCAGGGTTTGACTTTGATGACGACCGTGACCAAAGTTTACGCTCAACCTTGTGTGAAGCTGTAATTGCACACTTCCCTGGCAGCCCAGGGTCACTTTATAACCTTGACTTCACCACGTGTTGGATCAATTGGGCTCTGGCTCCCGGGACACTGCCTATGAATGAAACCATGGTCCAGAAAGGCGTAGACCATGGTCAGAAACAGGCATGTTAGTATTCCAATTATGTTCCATGGTCAGAAACAGGCATGTCAGTATTCTGTATTCCATGGTAATAACCGTCCAGTCCATGATCCACTGTCATTACGACACTCCCTCTCTCCCGATCCTAAACTCCCACTTGCATGCGAGCAATAAACGCCCGTTTGATAAAAATATTCCAAAAAAACGATACCAATAACATAAAACCCAAAAAAATAACACGGAGCGTGGCGAGGCATATACGCCTTGGAGATGTATGGGGCCGCACACACCCAAGATAAGGATACAAGTCCGTGCTCGCTCTCCTGCTTCTCCCTGTCCCTCCTTGCCGACATCACGCCATCTCGGGCTCCTTCCCAGCCACCGTGTTGATGAACTTGTGGTATCTGGCCTGTTGCTTGTTGTCGTCATCGCCACCAGTGCCGACACGCTTGATAAGGGATGCCGATGGCGACCCCGTTGCCGAGCTTGGCTTGCTTGGCTTGGCTGCCCACAAAACGCCCGAGTTGTTGCCTTGTGGCCGCAGCATCAGGGACCCGTCTGGCTTGGGCGTAGACTTTGCAGACTCGTCCGACTTACGTTCGTCCTTGTCGTCCTTGTCTCGGGGGAGCCTGGTGGCGAGAATGACAAAATCAGCCCGCGTCATCGTTCTCTTGATGGTGTCCATGTACCGCCTGACATCGGCCTCGGGCGCCACCACATGCCGTAAATTCTCGGCGTGCTTGCCAATGATGCGAATCGTGACGGGCTCCCAGTAGTCCAGTGCCGGGTCTCCCTCCTTATCGGACGCGCTACCCTTGCGTACGATGAGGAACGATGCGAGCACCTCATTCTCGGCCGGCTCATACTTGAGTAGGCTGAACTTTGGGAAAAGGTAGCGGTTGCCGTTACCGGAAGCGAATTCAAAAGCAAGAGCAGAAAAGTCCTGTTTCGGCGGTCCCTTGGCGCGCACGGATTGTGTCGCCTCTGGAGTCGACGATGGGCGTGTCGGGTTTCGCATGTGTCCGTCGAGGCCGTTTGGGGTCGGGCCGGATGGCAGGCGTGGAAGTTCCTTCAGTAGCCTCTCCAGAGCATCCTTGAGGTCGGCCGGGTCGGTGTTTCTGGCTTTGCGGTTGGCAATCCGTACGACGGCATCCTTTAGTTCCACATTGTCCAGTGCTTCCTTGACGACTGCCATGATCAAAGGATTGACGCCGTGCGGAGCTCTCAGGGTGTTTCCTCGTTGCTGCGGGTGCGAGCCCAACACCACCCCGATAATGGAACGAACCTCGGTGGCGTAGTAAGCGACGCTCTTGCCATCGACAAGGAGGGCATCCGGGGACACAAACGGGGTATTCCTGCGCCGGTACTCGACCGTGATGCGGTCGATTACTTTCTGGAAGGTTGCCAGCTCATCAGGGTTCGCTGAGCCACCCGCCACCCGCTTCATGATCTCTCTGAGTTGCGGGTCTGTCGACGCCTTCTCGGCGAGCGTAGCGATGATGGGATCGTTGGGCTTTCCCGCGCCTCCGCCGGCGGCGCCCGGCGTGCCATTAGATGATGGCGTGTTTCGAGGTGACTGAGCGGCCGGAGGCTGCACAGGAAGCTGTGAAGTGGCCGCCGCTGGCTGGGTCGAGGGTGTTCTGATTGCCGGCTGGCCTGATGATGGCGGGATCGAGCCCGGTGCGTTGGCCGGGTGCGGGGACCGGAGCGCGTGCTGTGCGCTCCCGGTGGAGGAGGTTGTGGCCGGGCGCGAGATCTCTTGCTTGGCGACAGCCTGGCCAGCGGCTGGCGTGGCATGGTTTGTGGGGGTCAAGGGCGCAGGGACGGGAGCAAAAGATGCAGGCGGCCATTGTGTGGCGGCAACGGGAGTGGACGGTTTCGATGTGGCATCGGGTTCCTTGCGATGTGCTGGCGGCAGCTCCCCGCCAGGAGGGCCGTATTGCAGGATCGGTCGGAAGAAGGCAGAGGCGTGTTGGATGGGTGTTGACATTTCTGTCGCCATCGTCGCCGTCGTCGTCGTCGCCGCCTTTGGGTCCTTGACAGCAAACATGATGGCTTCAAGTGAGATCGGTTCGATCTTGATGGTGACAGTGCCAATCTTGGTCATTGTATCCCTCGAGGGGTTCTTTGCATCCTCGACGGCGCCCTTCTTCTTTGACGGTTTTGTCCAGTACTTTTCAAATAACCCCTCCATCCACATCTTGCGCGATCGCGTCAGCGACTCGGCCAGCACGCCACTGTGGTCGAGGGCCGGGACATGGGTTAGCCAGATGAAAGCCAGATGAAAGAAAGCCTTGGACGTCAAATGCACGCCATCACTCATCACCATTTCCCACCCAATATACCAACCATACCGCAACACGCACGCACCTCTCTTGTATTGTCTGGTAGTCCTTGATGGGAACGTCTTCGGGTTGGGGGGTCTCGACCGTGGGCAAGGGCTTCCCATTTTGTATCGATGTTGGCAACGGCGGCGCCTGTTGTTGTTGTTGTTGTTGTTGTTGGGGCGTGGGAGCTGGTGACTGCTCCTCCGAGGGCAAGGGCACGGGAGTGAGAGATCGCTCGGTCGAGGACGTGGCAGCGGATCGTTTCTTGGCGACGTGCTCGCCGCGCGCGGATGCGCGGGGAGGCAGTTTTCGCTTCCTCTCGGTTGTCATGGTCGTAGTGGATGCAAATGAGAGAGCGAGCAGGCGTAGCTCGCTTCGTGTCGAGTAGAAACAGTAGAATTATAGCAGCCGCAGATTCAATTCGTCGGCTAATCTATTTTGTGCTACAAAAGTCGAGACGTCGTCATTCGTCTGCGTCGATCAAGCAAGTCCCTGCTTTTAATGGATACACCGGTCGGAGTTGGTCGGAGTCGGACGAGACGCGAGCACGGTAGCTGGTTTAAGCTGGGCTGATAAGCTGGGCGAGTCGGTCCAATGGGTTTTCCCTTGTGTCGTTTGTTTCTTCGGTTGAACTGGCTTCTGGTATGGAGTAACGGGTGGATGGGATGTTTTACGGATAACGTGACAGGGCGATCGAGGACGTTTCTTCTTCTTTTTCTTCTTTATTCCCCTTGCCCCCTTCCCACGCACTCGCGCCTAGGGCGACGAGGTCTGTCTGAAGTTGTCCATATACGGGGGCTATGATGAAATCAAGAATGATTGCGAGAAAAGAGGTTTCTACCTTATAACCCTTGCGAGATCGCCGCCTTCCTCCTCTGGTCGAATTTGGATGTTGGTGGCTGGGCGGCGAGGATGGGACGGACCTTCAACAATGAGGCGAGATGATTGATCAAACGTCGGAGCTGATGATGTATCCGTAGATGGCCAAGATATAGATAGATAAATAGATAAGAGAGAGGGAGACGGAGACGGAGACAGAGACGAAGACGGAGGGACGGAAGGGCCAGAGAGATAGATGGTGGGAAAGAAAAGGCGAGAATCACGAATTAGAATTTCAGGACGCTGGACTCTGACTGGCTGACGGATTTGATGGTAGTGGATGGGTGGACGCGCCGCTCGATACACGTTCAACAAGCATCCGACTGCCAAAAAAACGTATTTGTTTGTTTATTTGATCATCCGGGGCAGCACATATTTCCAAACTTGGCGTTATTGTGCCGAACCCGTTGAGTCATTGACGTGATTTCGAAGGCGAGCGAGCGTGTTGATTCGTTGTTGTGGGGAGTCACGTGAGCATATGCATATCAACAATATGTATCACATGTCGTCATGGACCTTTGCCAATTACATATCTCGATATCTAGATATCCAATACCATTAAACCAAAAAAGGTCCTATAAACTTCTTGCTTCATCTTCCCAGGAGTCATGGCAATACCAGCCTCTATCCTGTTACCTTGGTTCCCTGCTCTCAAGGCCAGCATCATCGTCGCCCTCGCCCCGCTTGCTCTCGTCGTCCTGTTCTACGTTCTTCTCATTGGTCTCGGCTCCACATCCTACTTTCAGAAACAGTCAGTGCCTCCCTCCACCGAGAGCGTTTGCCCTGATTCCGGAGTCTGACTTGGACTTGTGCCGACAGCCTTCTCTACGCGCACAAGTTCCACACGGCATGGTACGATGATGTCAAGAACCCTCAGCTCTGGGGGTTTCCAAGTATGTATGCAATAACGTCCAGCCAACATCGCCCGACCCCCAACTGACACTGGTGCGTCATCAGGAAACCAAGCACGCCCATTCTACCTGCGAAACACACGCAACGAGCCCCTGTTTGCGTGGCACGTGCTCCCGCAGAACGAGTTCATCAACCTGAATGCCGAAGCTTGGAATGAACCTCGTGCGAGCGACCTGGATGCCTATGCCCAGAGCAAGGCGTTTGACGCCTTGCGGTCCAGCCCCGTGGCAAAGCTCGTCTTGTACTGTGAGTTCTTGGCTCCATCGTTTTGCCAAGAGCGTTTGTCTGACCGCCATAACCCATGCACAACAATACAGTTCACGGCGTAAATATCCCGCCAGCTTCCGCACCTGTTGCCCTTCCTTCTCACTGACTGGACCGCCCTCGATCCTACGCAGAACGCCGGCCATGTCGCCCAAAACACGCGCCCTGATCTCTACCGATCAATCACAACCATCCCGAACCATCACGTCGTAGCCATCGACTACCGCGGCTTCGCACTTTCACACCGCATACTGCCCAACGAAGAGTCCCTTCTCGATGATGCCTTTACACTCATCAACGCAAGTATCTTTTGCTTTTTGGCCACATTCTCTCTCGGCCCACCTCTAACTGACCAAAAACTGAGTGGTAACATTCATCAGTGGGCCATCCACCACGCCGGCATTCCGCCATCTCGTATCATCCTCGCAGGCCACAGCCTCGGCACCGCTGTCCTCAGCGGCGCTGCAGAGCGTTTCGCCAAACCCACCGCCGGCGGACTCACATTTGGCGGCGTCATCCTTGTATCTGGCTTCAGTCGTCTGAGCAGGCTGCTCTCCCAGTATCGATTCGGTGGCGTGGTCCCCGTCTTTGGTCCGCTCGCCTACGCCCCGCGGATAACGGAGTGGATTGTCGAGTGGGCCCTGGTCGATGACTGGCACTCGGAGGAGCGGATACGGAGCTACGTCGAGACGCTGACCGGGTTAGGGCTGGGCGGGCGGGTGACGTTTGTGCATGCCCTCGATGACCGCGATATCCCCTGGACCGAGAGCCGTAGGCTGTTTGACGCAGCGGTCGAGGGGATGGATGAAGAGTGGGAGGAGATTGACGTGCGCAGCGACGATGGGTCCTTTATCCTGCAGAGAAGAGGAAACGAGGGTGGTGTGGTTCTGAGGTTGGAGATACTCCCAAACGGAGGTAGGTTCTGGCCACGCCCCCCCCCCAGTGTCGGGTCCCGAGCTGACGGGTTTATTTATTTGTGTTTATTTATGTAGGTCACAACACTATCATCGGCCTGCCAAGCGTTGCAATGGCAGTGCAAAGATGCTCATAGAATCCAATCGCTAATAAACGCAGCACTGTGAAGGCGCCAGGCCACAAAGATGTTTGTTTCATTGGTGGTAATCTGCTAAACATACAAGAGTCCTCCCCCACGCCACGCCACCCCAATTCTGTTCCGGCTGAATCTAAGCTGCGTTGGTGAAGTACAACGTCTTGGTCGGGTCAGGCATGATCTGGCCCGCAGCCTCCACGTTGGGGTACCGCTCGATTGCATCGACGAGCCCAATGTCGTACCTGAGGAGGATGTTGGCCAATATCAACTTGATCTCTTGGGAGGCAAAGAAACGTCCAGGGCACGCGTGTCGGCCGTAGCCAAAATTGAGGTATTCGGGGCTGATGTTGACCACGAGGTTGCGAGCAGATTGGTTGGAATCGCTGGCGGCCAGGTTCTGGTCCGAGTTGTAGTGCCTGAGAGGTTTAAAGGTTTTGGCGTCGGCCCAGATGTCGTCATCTAAACTAACGCCAATGAGCGGCACCTGGACGAAGACGCCAGCCGGGATGAGCTGACCGTTGGAGAGGACGAAGGGCTTGATGACCTTGCGTTCGAAGGAGGCGACGCCGAAGCCGTTGAGGCGCATGGTCTCGCGGATGCAGCTGTCGAGCTTCCTCATCTGCTGGAGGGCGAGGGTGGTATAAGCACCGTGAACGGCAACAACGTCGCGAATCTCCTGACGCAGCTCGGCGACAACGTCCGGCACGGTAGCGAGCGTGTATAGGACGTTGGTGCTGGCCATGGTGGTGGTGTGGATGGCGGCAAGGCTGAGCATAAGCTGGAGCTTGGCCAACAGGGACACATCAAGCGGCTGGCCTTCCTTCTGGAAGCGGTCCAAGGACCACTGGAGGAAGTCGTCTGGCTTGGGGACGTTGGGATCGTCCTGGGTTTCGATGCGAGCTTGGACTATGGGACGGAGCAATTTCATACCCTGTTCCTCGCGCTCGCGGATGCGTTTGATCTCGGCGAGATTGTGGGCCTGGAAGGGGCGCTTCCAGGACTTTATGGCAGCGATGGCAGCGATGGCCTTGAACGTCTCAACGGTGAAGTTGATGGCGGGCTCGATGTACTCCTCGGTGCGGGAGAGCTCCTGGCCGACAAAGACGCGACCGGATACCATGGCAACGATGCGGAGCATCTTGGGGTAGACGTTGATTTCCGTCAAGGCGGGACAGTCACCGATCTCCCTGGTGAGAGCGTACGAGACTTCCCTGGAAATGGTGGAGTTCAGGCGGGCTGGCCCAAAATGTTAGCAATCAAGTCTGGGAAAGAAAAGACGGACGGGTTTTACGTACGCAATCCAGGGGTAAAGTCAAGTTTGAGGCAGCGGAGCATAATCGGATTTTCATTGATCAATTTAGTGTACTTGACGTGTAGTAACTGTTATGTGTTAGGAGAGAGAGAGAGAGTGTGTGTGTGTGTGTGCACAAACCTCATCAATGAATTCTTTCATGCTGAGGACATTGTCAGGGAGTTTTTTTAGCTCTTCGAGATACTTTCTGGGTAAAATGAGGACTTCGCAAGGGTGTGTTGTCGTGACCCGAAAGATGGTGTCCTTGAACTTGCGATAGCCTGCAAGGTATACCTCTCTCGCATCGGTAATGTACTTCAGCCGCCTCTTTTCTGCGTCGCCGTACTCCTCTTCGCCAAACATAGGAAAGGCTGACGCAGGCGAGCCCGAGCTCCACCGGAAGATGGACTGAAGCAGCACGGCGGTGATGATGGCGGCGGTGGCGGCCCCGACTAGGGGGAGCCGATCAGAGGTCCCGAAGGCCTCGATGGTCTGCGTGATGGCCATGCGTGACAGATGTTATTCACAGACGAATGACTTTTATGCTTTTGTACAACGTTGTCCAACACTGGGGAGAAAAGGGGTGATATAAATGAGGAGGTAATAATAACCTCAATGGTAACTGGAATGCCACCTTTGAGAGTTGGTTTGGATGAGATAATCTCTTGTTGGACCTTTGAGGAAGGCTGGTGGGAAGGAAGGACACAATAATATATTTATACTTTGGACAGGACATATAAAGACCCCAAAAGGAATGGATCCAAATCCCCAAGGATCCGGTTGACGTACCCAAAGTGGGATGGCAGTCCTGGATACTTATCAGACAGATGCCAGACCCAACGACGACCCTGGGCCGCGAGCCCGGGCCATTGCATCCCCCCCACGCGTGGCAGAGCTCTCTGTGATACATACATGTAATAGTTTAGTTGCTGGGCTAGAACGATGACCCAGGGTCGACTGTAATCTCTGAGAGAGAGGTTACTTGGTCATTTACATGCTCTCCTTCATGGATGGTTCCAAATATAGAACGGCCAGCTGATTCTGTCAAGTGGCCCTTGTTAGCTATTGGCTGGATTTAGGGTTGGCACAGGTGGAGATTGATCCAATGTCCGCTCGTATCTGCAACATTGAGGGCGGTGGCGGGATAGGCGACGATACAGCCTCATTCGGAAGCGCACTCATCAGGCGCAAAGATACGGAGGCCCCCGATAAGAGCATATTGACCAGTTCGAGTATTAAGTTATATATATAACCACGTTATTAGCATAGCATGCATATACTTGTATATACGTAACCGTGCTATAAGCATATGAACAAGCATGATTCATCACTCATCATCTCTCAGCACAACAATCGGCCTCGTCTCCCACACCGCCCTCACCTGCGCCGCCCACGACCCCTGCCCACTCCCTCTTCCCGTCGTCAGTCTCACAAGCCCCCCAAACTCGGTGTACGCGATCCTGGCCGACGCCCCCGCGTCTGCCGGCGGCGCCAGCAGGCCCTCAAACGCCGCCACTCGGACCCGGTCCGCCTGCGGGATGAAATACTCGCCATCCGCCGGGCCCGCGAGCCCAAACATGACGCCCGCGCGCGTCTCGGCCACGAGACGCAGCCGCAGCTCAAAGGCTTCCCTGCAAAGAATCTCAATGTGTTGGCGCTTCGTCTCGGCCACCTCGATGGGCGTATAGGGATACATGAGCGGATGCAGGAAATTGAACATGTTGCTCGCAATGCTGCCGAGGGCCTGCGCCGTGGGCGGAGCCTCAGGTGTCAGGACCTTGTCGTGGACGAGCGCAAACAGGGCGGCCATGACGCGGTGGTGCAGAACGACCTGTCGGACGGTCGTGTCTGGCGGCATGCCCGTCAGGGCATCCCGGATCCCCCGGATCAGGGTAAGCTGCTGCTCCGTCGGCCTGTCGGGCATGTTAAAGTCGAGAAGCTCGAGATGGAGCATCCGGTGGGGGCGCGCCACGGAGAAGATGACGCCGTCGGTGACGATTTCCTTGATCATGCGTCTGATGGTGATGACGCGGGACCGTCGCTCCTGCATGCCGTGTATGTCGGCCTCGATGATGTCGTCGTCAAGGTGGGCCAGCTGCTCCTCCGCGTTGGCCGCGTACTGTCTTGCCGCGAGGATCTGCTGCTCCACCTCGCTCGCCTTTTGGGGGATGAGCCGTTCCATCTTTGCGCGCCACTCGCCGACCTGGAGCGTGTCGTTGCGCGCCTTGAGCAGGGCGGCGCGCACGTCGGGCCGCATGGCAAAGTGGTAGTCTGGGCTGACGGTGGCGTTTGCCAGCCTGACAAGCTCCGACTCGATGGCAGCGTCCAGGCCCGGAACGGCGGCGGCAGCGCGGAGCATATACTGCAGGCGTGGGTTGAGCTGGACCGATAGCCGAGCGCGGTCGACGGCGCCCTCGTCGGGCGATATCCGGCCCATGAGGTCGGCGAGCGCGTTGAGATCCTCCTGGATCGCTTCAAGGCCGGTGGCGAGTGCGGCCAGGTACTGCACCGTCATGCTTGTGAGGCCTGTTGTGGCCCAGCCTATCGTGTTGGCGTGCGCCAGGAAGCCATTGGGATGTGTGAGGTGGAGGGATTGTATTGTGTTGGTATCCATTGCTCGTTGGCGTGGTGGGTGGACTGGAGCATCGCGGTATCCGTGTTGCGATGGGGGGATGGATTGATTGTGCTGACCTGGCCGAGGTATATATCGAGATATCGACGTGAAGTGAGGCTGCGAACAGCTTCCGGATTCGGCTGAGAGGAAGCGGATACGAGCACACAAAGAAGCCCACGATGGAGGTTTCTTTGTAGTGCTCAGCATTGTCTCACATGGCTGGCTCGCATTCATTCCAGCGTATCGAGAACAAAGCAAGAATGCGAGACAATCTTTATCCACACAAAGGAAAAGCAGAGGGAAAGCGGCTGACCGTCGTTACTCCGAACCCGATTTACTTCGAATGAATGGGTTGCGATGAACAATCGAATTCCGTGCACAAAGGGATCAATCAATACAACTCAACACTCTAAGCGATGCATGATGCAGAAATTATATTGGTATTATCTCGAAAGCGAGCCGCATTATACACGTCAACCACAAAGGCATGCCGCGTGCAAGTCCGAGACCCGAGACCCGAGACCCATTCCCTCATAAGCAAACTTCGACAGGCCTACAAGAGCAGCAGGGCCGTGACGCCGACGACACCAGCCACGAGTCCTCCAGCAGCGACGCGGCCGGCGCTGCCAACGGGAATGGTGATGGGCGCAGTGGGCACCTCGGGTATCTCTGACGGGGGAGGGATGGGGACCGCGACGGTGGACGAAGAAGAACCAGGTTGGGGGTGGTGGCCGGTGTGGCTGTGGATGTCGCTGGTGTAGACGGTTGAGGGAGTGTAGGTGGTTGAGGGAGTATAGGTGGTTGAGGGAGTATAGGTGGTCGAGGGAGTATAGGTGGTCGAGGGAGTGTTGTAGGTAGTTGACGGAGTGTAGACGGTTGAGGGAGTGTTGTAAGTAGTTGACGGAGTTGTAGTATAGATAGTTGACAGAGTAGTATAGTCTTCGCCTGGCTTGGTGGGCTCAACATGAGCTGTTGTGCTGAGAGTGTAGATGGGCGACTTCGTGGGAGCCCAGCCGCCGCCTTCGTTGTCGTCGTCGTCGGCGTCGCACTCCTCCGGCAGCGTGTAATCACCATCATTGTAATCATCAATATCGTAACCCACTTCGCCTTCGTCGCCGTGGTCGAGGAGGCCAGTGCCAAGAACAGTCACGGCCAGGGAGGCCAGCGCGAGCAAGGCAGCAGCCCGCATCTTGATTGCAGGGGCTTGGGGATTTCTTTGGGGGGGTTGACTGTAGCAAGAAAACGAGCGTCTGCGGTTGCGAGAGGAAGAAGGGAGACAGACAGCAGGGCTTTTGGGCTTTTGGGACGGCCGCCATTTGAACTCACTCGCACGATCACTGCCGTCTCTTGGCCGTCGGTCACGATAAGGGTGGACACCGGACTTGGCCAGGCAATATAGCCTCGGCACTCTGCAGCAACAGGGAACGGACCGGGGTTGGACTCGATGAGGTGACATGGGGTGGGGGCTGTGGACGGCCTCTTTCTCATCGTCACAACAGCAGGAATCCCAGGCTGGATAACCAGAATTCCACTAAGCAAAATGAAGGGAGTCGATGAAGGAACGGAACCATGTGCAAGTGGCGGGTGGTCGGGCGGTCGGGCTGGCTGGCTGATGCCACCCATCGTGATGGCAGGATGCCACACGCCCCGCAGCATTGGCTTGGCATCCCTTGACAAGAGCGTTTGGTCTATGATGATGAGGGGCCGCCCCGTATGTGGGTTTCTTGCGGACTCGGCACGCCTGTCCGGAGGCGCGCTGGAGATTGGGGCATTGGGGCCATACTTCTGGAGGAATCCGGCTGACCGACTCGGACAGGCCAGGCCAGCAAATCGATATTCTGCGCAGCAGCATGCAGGCAGGGCAGGATATACGACGAGTGGAAAAGATGTAAGGATGTGGTTTGATCCACCGTTGTGCTGTGACTCGGACATCTTCGCGCACCAGATTCCTCCGTCACGAGGAGTTTTGTGCGTGTTATCCATCATGGCCCATCCGTATTCCACCAGCCATCGGGAGCTTGTATCGACCTCGTAAGCGAGTTGTTTGGTCTGAGATGAGATCTTGACGGGATACAGATATCGTGTTGGTTGTTATTTTTGTCTGTAAGGCCAGGGTCGTTGAGAGAAAGGCCTCTGTTTACCCCAAATCACTTGATTATCCTATCGTCATCATACACGCATCACGGTGTTTCTCTTTGAAGCTGTTTGATGTGATTGTGGAGGTACTGCAATCCAGGCCCTGAAACGAGTCCAATGTCGTTTGCTTGGCGAGGGAGTGAGTATATGCCCTCGGTCAATCTGCCACTGCGCTTGTCTTGTTCTTCTGCACATCTCCCTATGGATATATTGAGTTTCTCATGCAGGTACGGACCTCCGCAATCAAATCACACGGTGGGTTCCATCCAGGATGCTGCCGCCCCCACAAGGATAACATCGCTTCTGCACTCTTCGCTCTGCACTTCGCTCTGTTCGCTTCTGCATTCTTCGCTTCTGCGCTCTCGCTGCAACACGCACATGTAATTCAGTTCGCCTGCTGTCATCCTCGTATCACGTACCATCCACCACATGCCTCACTCCATGTCTAAAAACCAGACAGAATGCGAGCCGCCTGGGTATACATACTATATATTACTATATATATATAGTACCTGCCTGTTATGACCGCTGCTGCACCATGGACAGATATGCAGCAGATAGAGCCTCGCGAGCCGCCCTGACGATACATGCATATATATATTGCTGGCAGCATAACGAAACGGCCCCTTGGCTGTCGAGATGCTATGCATGGCAGCGTACCGTGTATGCTTCTGGACTGCATCACAAGCGGAAAAGCGCAGCAAGTTGCATCACGCGGTTTCTATTGCAGCTAGCAGGCGACGCGGGAAAAGGAATCAGGTTTCTTGATGGCTACAAACACCAACCGACTTGTCCTGAATGGCGGCCAACCCAGCATAGACCAGCATATGCCAGCAGGCACACTGGCAGTGCCCGTATCCCTCTGTGCCAACATGTCATGACTGTAAGTAAGGACAGGTCATCAGACAGGTGAGCGGGCAGCCATTCCAATGCCATGGCATGCCCTGCCGCGCTGGCCCGCAGCACGATGGCCTCGTTCGTTTCTCGTCAGTGTTTTATTCTGTTGCATGTTGCATCAAGACTCTGCTACATTATCTGCATATTTGGCATTGTCTCATTATCTACATATTTGGCACCTGTGAGGGGAGACACGTGACAAGGATCGCGCTCTCCAATACCCTCACGTGTCAGGGGAATCCTCATTGGTCAAAATGTCGACCTCAACCTCAACCTCACCAAAACTCAAAGTAGTCTACGAAATTGCATGCCGTCCATCTTGATGCTGGCGTCAAGACCATCCCGATGGCTGATATGACGCAGACGCCCCCCCCCTCGTCCTCGCGGATGACCTCACCCGCTCTCAATCGTCTCTTTGCCCCAATCCCGCTCTTCACCACCGCATTCTTGCTGCGTCTCGTGCTTCTCGTCTATGGTCTCTGGCAGGACTCGCATTCGGCTCTCAAGTACACTGACATCGACTACCTCGTCTTTACCGATGCCGCGCGCGGCGCTTCGCCTTACGACCGCGCAACCTACCGCTATACGCCGCTGCTCGCCTGGCTGCTGTCCCCGTCAACGCGCTTGTCCGGGCGACTGGCCAATGCCTGGCCCGTCCTGTCGGTGGTGGCATTCTCGTTTGGGAAAATCCTCTTTGCGGGCGCAGACCTGCTTGCCGGGTGGCTGCTGCTGAGGATCCTGCGACGGCGCAGGGCCGCGAGGGCCGGCATGTTCGCTGCGCTGTGGCTCTGGAACCCAATGGTGGCGACCATCAGCACGCGCGGGAGCTCCGAGGGCCTCTTGGGAGTGCTGGTCGTTGCGCTGCTCTGCGCCGTCCTGGAAAGGAGGACCGCGCTGGCGGGTGCGCTGCTGGGACTGGGCGTGCATTTCAAAATCTACCCGTTTATCTACGCGCCGGCAATCATCCTGTGGATCGATGACTCGAGCATGCAAAAGCCCAAAACCACAGCCAAGCACGCCACCGTCGCCACCATCATGGCATTCGTCTCGGCCGAACGAGTCACGTTCGCTGCCGTCAGCCTGGCCGTTTTCATGGGCCTCAACGGCGCCATGTATCACTCGTAAGTGACGACGTCTCTCGAGCTCAAGGAGAAATGCTTTGCCTGTTCTAATGCTTTCTGGTCGCTTCTTGTTTCGGGGGAGGGCAAAAAAAAAGATACGGCATGGGATTTATACAGCACACCTATCTCCATCACGTTACCCGCATCGACCATCGGCACAACTTCAGCCCCTACAATGTTCTGCTGTATCTGGGCTCGGTGCCGCCGCACCGCGACAGCGGTGCCGGTGCGTTTAGGATCGAGAGCCTGGCCTTTTTACCGCAGCTACTGTTGTCGTGTGTGCTTATCCCTCTTGCCATTGCGAAGCGAAATCTCGCCACCGCCATGATGGCACAGACGTTTGCGTTTGTAACTTTTAATAAAGTGTGCACGAGCCAGGTACGAACCATGCGCTTCTCATGTCTCGTCTCGTCTGGTTGTCGGAATGACTGAGCATGCGTTGGATAGTATTTTCTCTGGTACATGGTCTTTTTGCCGCTGTATCTGCCTGGGTCGGCCTTTCTCAAGAACCCCCTGAAGGGGCTCGCCGCGCTGGCGCTCTGGGTGGCGTCCCAGGCAGCCTGGCTTCACCAGGGGTACCGGCTCGAGTTCCTGGGCGTGAGCACATTCGTGCCCGGACTGTGGTTGGCGTCGCTGGCCTTTTTCCTGGTCAATTGCTGGATATTGGGAGTGATGATACGTGATGGGGCCACGCCACAGGGATGGCAAGTATTGGAAATCTCACAAGCCAAAAAGGACACGTGAATTCTTTCTGGGAGAGCCCATCTACTCTTTATGCTGGACATTCCGGGGCAAGCTGTATACTATCGTGCACATGTGTCGGTTGATTTCTGACTCCTTTACTTACAAGATATCTAATCATTAGCAGATCGTACATCACTCCGGACCATTGAAACTCGAATATGGTCCCAGCGACAAACAACGGGTCCTGTCCAGCACTCCTCTGGACATGGGATCCATCCCCATGAACGACATCATCTCTGCAGCTCAACAAATCTAGAATAGGTTGATAGACATGCGATGAAAATCTCTGATGATGGCCGATGAGATGATGCTACTCGCACCCCTCTTGATTAACACTTGTCACCGGTATTTCCGAGCCGTAGAATGTGGTGGTTGGGCTTGGAATGATTGCGATATTATATTTTGCCACGTGACATATTTAACTTTTTTCCGATATTATTTTCCGACCACTGCCAAGACAGCGTGCAAACTGATGGCGGTAGGAATTTTGTAGACATGGATTCTCTGCTCTGCTGACCATCAAGCAGAACAGATTGGGATTCGGGTCAGATTTGAAGAGGTGAGCCAGCCATACCTCCACGCAACAGTACGCACATGCAAAGGAAACAATTAAAGCCATTCCCGAGATCGGGACCCAAAGCGGTGTTACACCGCCCTGTCGCGTGACGATGCCCATCTACGCGGCATGAGCCCAGGAACCGGGAAGGTCGGGCTTCCCAGGATCGGGTATCCCTACGACACCAAGGTTTGCCTCGCCGACCCTGCCGGATGACCAGCCGTCTGCAGTATGCTGTGCATTGTCTCCCGGCCGTCGGCATAGGTGACCTCATACGACAAATCCGACAGCTTGCTCCTGCATTGCATGGTGGCGCTTCTGCTTCTGGTGCTGGCTTCTGTTGCAGAGTTGAACAAGCATCGTCTGCATGCAGGACAAGGGGTTGCGGTGAGAAGCGTCCAGCAGACGCAATTGATGAGTCAGGGGAAGGATAAACACCGTGGGAAAGGAAGGAGAAAACTTTTCTGGCCACTCGGGCCTCACGGGACCCTGCCAGCGTGGCCTTGCAGTAGCAGCGGCGGACAGACAGCCGTTTGATACTCGTATGCAGAGTGAAGTGGGATGAGTCGTCGAAAAAGAAGGAAGAGGGAAGAGGAGAGAGAAGAGAGAAGAAACGACAATCTCGGGTTGTTCCCGCTCGGCGATGGATACCGAACGAGGGGATACCCTGCTATGTATGGCTTGCTCATCTCACCGCCGCTTTCCACATTGACGGCCCAAGCAGCCACCCCTCAGCAGAGCAACGTTGGAGTCTGATGAGCTCGAGAGCCAGATGTCAGAGGCGGGGACGAGGGACGACGTGAGGCATGGCTGCGCTGCATTGGTGGTGCGTATGTGAGGGATCGAATTTCCTTGTCATTATGTATCTGGGATTTGGGCCCTGATTCTCGCATGGTGAATCCTCATTATTGCAGCCTGAGCCGGCCGGGGGCGTTGGGTTCCTGTAAGTGTCAGCGAGTTTTATCAGGTCTCTTGTTCGTTTTCTTCTTCTTGTTATACTTTTTCGGTTACGTCAGTCCAGTCACGTCACTGTCGAATCGCATCTCTTGAGGAAGGAAGGAAGTATCCAGATAGATATATTACTTGGGGAAGGAAGTCTACCCACTATGTTGTGGCGGACCTTGCTTGGGCTCTCGCCACGAAATATTGTGGCTGGTGCTTGCCAACTCCCACGAAACAAACGCGTTGATGATTCCTGTCCTTCTTTCCTTCTTTCCTTGCATCATCGAGAGAAAAACTCTGGCAAGCAAAAAGCATGCCAGAGCCACAGCTGCAGCAGTTTCATCCGACCCGATGCCGGGCACCGTTCTCTCGCTCGGTTGGGGACCTCTCAAGTGACGATCCGCCCTGCTAAGAGCGTCCTGAAGTGAAGGGGTTTTCCCTCTTGTCCAATGATTACGGCCAGAGACATGGGAGGGGAATTCTGACAACCGCAAGCTGCAACATCGGTGCTCCCCTCACTCCACTTGATGCCGTGAAACTCCGAGCCGCTTCTGATGCTCTGATGATATTAGGGCCAGCAAGCAATAAAGGGCTGAGAGTCTGTCCGAAACCCAAGAGAACTTGCCCGCATGATTGTCTTGGAGCCAACCGGGCGTGTTGGGCCGATGGACTCTTCGTGTTTCGTCTTTTCCGACTCTGTCTTCGCCCTCTCAGACATGTGGCCACTGGAGACGTGTAGGAAGAAGAGAGCACACTCAGCAGAGGCAGAGGCAGAGGCAGGCGCTGGTGCGAGCACGGGCACGCGAGCAGCGAAAACAGACAACAAGCCGCCAGCCGATGCAGCCCAGCTCCATGTCCTTCGACGCGGCGAACTCATGGAAGCCCAACGGCTCCACACACAAGCAGCCGCGTCCCTTTTCTGGAGTCGCTCGGGCTGTC
Organism: Tympanopsis confertula; assembly: GCA_026745395.1. Classification (NCBI taxonomy): domain Eukaryota; kingdom Fungi; phylum Ascomycota; class Sordariomycetes; order Coronophorales; family Scortechiniaceae; genus Tympanopsis; species Tympanopsis confertula. The sequence continues at coordinate 35,383 of JAOYNU010077506.1, read as the reverse complement.
AAACAAACCAGTTTTGCGTTGCGTGCGCACGCTCTTGCAGGGATGCCCTCTTCCTCTATTATTATTATTTCTTCTTCTTCCTCTACTTCTTCTCTCTCTGTCACCCCAGCCCAACCACAAGATTCCAGACATGCCGGTTCAGTTGTCCCTGCTCGTATCTGCACACACCCTCCCGGTCCGAGTATCATACATATACGCTCTCTCAGCCCTAGGAAGCCCGACTAAGGCGATGGTCTGCTTTCAGATAGATGCACGAGGGCCACTTCACCGTCATCAGCATGGCGTGCGCAATGTTTGCGCAACGTGTGTGATTGTGCGGGTTGCGGTACGTTGAGCCGACCAGGCAGCCAGCATAAAGGGGGTGAGAGAAAGGTGCGCCGGCTAAGAACGGCGAGGGGGTCGTGATCCGGACCAGCCTTGTGAATAACTCACTTCTTTCCCGGCCGGTCAGCTCCGGCATATGGTCCTTTTGGTACCCTTTGGTATCTCTCTGCCTGCCACCTCACCTTTCAACGCTTAGCATCCATTCATTCATTCATTCATTCACTCATCCCTCATCCATCCATCCATCCATTATTCATTCATTATCCATTATTCATTTCCTCGCCCACCCTTCGGGCTCGCTTCACCCCCGGCTCCAGTAATGTCATGCGTCATGACACCATTGTCATATTCCGAGCCTTTTGCTCCACCGCTAGGGATTCGAGCTAGTGTGCCTTTTCCCTCCCTCCCCCTCCTTATCCGTGTCGGTTATGTTGTTCATTTGCTCATCTGCTCATTTGCTCGTTTGTGCCTTGTTACGCCACGATTGTCGCCCGAGAAGCCGTTGGCTGGCTTGAGAGATCCACAGCCAGGTCGTCTCCCCCGGCTGAGCTGCTCATGTTCCTCGAACGGCGTCTGCGTTGCGTCTTTGTGCCCGGCCGGCTGTCTGATCCCGCTCAGATCTGCACACTTCTTCCAGCTTTCAAAATGACCCCCTCCCCCTTCCGTCCGTCGTCCTCGCCAACTGCTTCTTCGTCGCCGCCCCACCGATCACAGCTGATTATCAATCATCTCCGCCGGCTCCCCAACATCTCCCAGCATCTCCTCCCATGCCTCACACGACCACAATGAGCTACTCGTCCAAGTCGCGCAAGTCACGGCTTGCCTCGAGCGTTGCCGACATGATGCACACAAACGCCGTCTACTTTCCAAACACACGCATCTACAACGGCGACACGCCCGCCTCCCTCAACTACGGATGCATCAGCCACGTCTTTTACGCCTACGCAAAGGTTGCCCCAGATGGTGGTGTGTTTGTAAGAGCACAATTCCTCATGCATCATCCATCCACAACATCCATAACATCCACAACACCCACAACATGCACGTGTCTGATGATGGCAACTCCAGCTTAGCGACGAGTGGGCAGACGCGACAGCCCCCATCGATGGCGTGCAGGGAGGCCTGGGCTCGCTGATGCGTCTCAAGCAGATGCACCCGCACCTCCAGGTCATTCTTTCAATCGGCGGTCCCAACTCTGCGCAAACATTCCCCGCCGTGGCCGCAAACGCTGCCTACAGGGACAATTTTGCAAGGTCAGCCAAAGGTTTGGTCGAGGCGTCCGGGCTTGATGGGATTGACAGTGAGAAGTCCCCCTCCTCCTTCCCTCCTCCTCCTCCTCCTCCTCCTCCTCCTCTTCCTCTTCCTCCTCCCAAATCCTATCCTATCCTATCCTATCCTGGTTGCGAGCAAAAGTCCTGACATTGACTTGTATAGTCACGTGGCAATATCCCTACGACCAGCAGCAAGGCCACAACTTCCTCGCTCTTCTCGCCTCGGCCCGGCTCTACTTTCCCGAGGAGCAGTACCTTGTTGCGGCCGCGCTTCCGCCCACCAAGGAGATCCTCCAGTTTCTCGATCTGCCGCGCGTGGCCGAGTATCTGGATCTGGTGAATCTGACCACGTACGACATGTTTGGCTCGTGGAGTCCAAAGTCTGGCCACCACGCCCAGCTCTACTCCATGTCCAAGGACGAGCCCAGCGCGTCGACAGGAGTCCAATACATGATCAGCAAGGGCTTTCCGGCCAGGAAAATCCTGCTCGGCATCCCCGTGTTCGGCCGGAGCTTCGCCGGCGTCGCCGGTCCGGGACATAAGAACAGGGGGCCCGGCCCCAACACCGCAGAAGGCGGCATCTTGGATTACTCGTTGCTCCCGAAAAAGGGCATCAAGGAAACTGTCGACAAGAAGGCTGTCGCAGCCCAGGCCGTTGGCGGAGATCTCGGCTTTGTGTCTTATGACAACCCGGAGACGGTCAAGATCAAGGCAAGCTTCTGCCGGCAAAAGGGGCTCGGGGTGAGCACCAAGAGGTCTATCTCGTCTCGTCACTCGGCTAACACAGTGGGGATAGGGCTTGTTCTACTGGAGCGGCCCGTCTGACTCCAAGGATGCTTCAAGGAGCCTGGTAGCAGCCGGATTTCGTGCACTCCACAGCTCATGAATGTCCCATCATGATATATATCCGGATTATTAAGTGGCCCCTCCTGACTGGTGTGTGGGGGTCGGCATTTTGCGAGCTTTCCGATGGGCTCCAAAGCCTCGGCTCTGCAAACGCACTTGGCATGACCAGAGACAAATACAAAGTGCAGGAGGCGAACGACGACCCTCATCAATCTACCGGCGGGGCAGGCGTGTGATTGCACCCGCTGGCATGCAGCTGTCGTGCGCCCACTGGCCAGATACTCACTCCAAAAGTGCAGCATGACGACAAACCACAGGGGCATGTGGGACTGGAATATGTGGATAAGTGGAGGCTTTTCCACCCCCCTTTTCTCTTTGTTTTCATGTTTCTGTGCGCTACACTTTCAGGGTCTTCTCATATATCATTGGTGGAAGGCAGTTGAGGGCTTATCGAAGAGGTTCTTTGATTCCTGATTGGTTTCTGGTTTTCTGGTTTCTGGGATGCAGCGTGGCGGCGGCCCGGTTGAATTTTTACCCTAGGCGCACTTTGGAACCAACTTTTGTTTATTTCTTCTCCTGGGCAACTCGCTCGCCCGTTGTCCTGGATGACGATTCACCATCAGGGACAGTGGCTGACTGATGGTATGACATGTCATCGAGATTGCCTTTTTTGTTGGGCATTGGATTGGGGAGTAGATGATTGACTGGGCCAAAAGGCAGATCCTCTCGGTTGGGCATGAGTGGAACAGCGGATGTCTCTTTGTTGTTGTTCGATCCGGGACGTGGGTTCAGGCGCAGATGCAGACGCAGACGCATCGAGCAACAGCGACGTGACGGATTTGGTTCTTCTTATTTTATTATTAACAAACGACGGTGTTGGGGCGTGTATCTGACGACGGTGTTTTCTTGGATGGACATAAGCTGGTGATACCCAATGGACAAGATAGAAGATAGAAGACAGAAGATAGAAGATAGATGATAGATAGAAGATAGAAGATAGAAGATAGATAGATAGATGATAGATAGAAGATAGATAGAAGATAGATAGATTAGATAGATTAGATAGATTAGATTAGATTAGATACAGATACCCTATGCGAAGGTAGTCTGAGCCTTCGACAATGGCAACGATTCCCTCCCCGCCACTCCATGGAGCATAGATGGAGACAATTAGATCTGTGATGTTAGACGAGGTGAAGGGTAATGGGAGGTGGCCTCGCGGGTGCCCGTGGTAAAAGTTGTGGACGGTTATGGGTTATGAAGGTTCGAGCGAGGTGGATGTGGAAAGAACACGTGACCTCTATATCGATATTGACAAGACAAAGTTCGATAAATCGTCTTGTACGTTGCAGGGTCTTCCCTTCTGGATCGTCTATTGCCAGTGATCAAGTTGGGATCTCCCTGTCGGATCATTCTGAGGGTGAAAGCTTCTTCCTTTTTCAACTTCTTTTCTTACTCACCCTTTAAATCCTTTTTCGTATGTGTAATTATCACAGACGTGGTATATGCATTTCATGGTATATACATTTCATTTCAGCATTAACGTCAAGATATCTATCTGCCTCCCCCTCCCACAATGCACAACACAAGACGCCATATATCAGGTTGCATGCCATGGCGAGCGAACCCATCTGATTTTATCGCGTCTAATCATGGCGGAACGTGCAGCTTTCTCCCCTCGCACACTTGCCCTGCCTCCAAAACGTGCAGGGCTTGGTGCCGATCAGCGCCGAATTGACGGGACGGTGAGGCGGGAGCGTCACTTTCTTGGTGGTGCCTCCTCCCCTCCTGCTGTCGCGTGCCGAATCCCAATCCCTTCCGCTTTTATCGGATTCCCAATCCATCTCTCTCGGATCCTGGAGCGCCTGTCCATCCACGAGCGTGCCGGGGGGCATGTGCTGGGCGAGTTGCTGCTGGAGAGCCGAGAGTTGCCGGAGCGTCGCGTCATTCGGGCCAAGGCCCATGAATTGCGGCGGCACCACAGCCTGCGTCGACGCCTGTGCCTGGCCGAGCTGCGCAAGGATGGCCTGCAGCTGATCGTTCTCCGGCCGGGATTGTGACGCCCCGGGGTAGCCCGCTTGCGCCTGCTGGAGCATAGCCATGTAGGGAGCATATGCCTGGGCTTGCTGCTGCTGCTGCTGCTGCTGCGCAAAATACGCAGCCCAATCGAGAGGCACCGACGGTGTCTGTCGAATGCCTGCCTCCTCTACTGACATGCGCGCCTTTTCTTCGGCATCGCGATGAGCCTCGGCAGCCATGTCTCGGTGATATCCCATCCACCACTCCCGGACTTTCTCATGGTCCGTGAGCCACTCGGGCGGTTGTGTGGGAGGGTAAGGCTTGCCGACGTATGCTTTGATGGTGTCCACAAAGGCTACCGCCGCCATCTGAACCTCGGCATTTGTTGATGTCAGAGGCAGCGCAAGTCCGGCCGTGGGCGCAATGTCCCTCCAGTTCTTGACCTTGTCGAGTGACAGCAGGTGGAAAACTTGTTGTTCGACCGGGCCAGCTGGGAGAACCACCTGAGGACCGACACTCGACGGGACAGCCTGCGCCAATCCATCAGCATTGCCGCTTCTCTTGCTGTCAAGCCTTTGAGATGCGTTGATGACTGCTGCATGACGCCCAATTCTCTGAGAATCCTGCCAGCGCTGGTGAATCTCGCCAAATGTGGTGGGCAGCCCGATGGTGCTGCTATTTTCGGGAGCATCGCCCGGCGCTGCCGGAGGCGAGCGGGGAGTCGTGGGTATGTCGGACGGGTCAGAGTAAATGGCCATGAGCTCCTTTTGCTCACGTTCTTCCATGCTCCTCTGTTCGTCCGTCTGGAAATCAACTTGGCCGCCACGCGTGGTATAGTTCCTGGTGCGCGCTTGTTCCGGAAGCGTCGAGACATCTGTTGGGGTCGGTGTGGTCCAAGGCCGGTAGGGAACGTCGTCCTCGTCGTCGTCATCCTCTTCTTCCTCAACAGTCTGGCGCTGCTTGAGAAAAATGCCCTCTTGCCTGCCATCGGCCACGTCCCGCTTCATGTTGGCAGAACGGCCCTCGTGTTCGTGGACGTCCTTGTGGAAAATTCGTATCTGCTGGAGCTCCTCGTCCGGCTTCCATGTCACGCGAAGGTGACGGCGCGCCTCTTTCCTCAGCCGATCATCTCTCTCCTTGGCAGTTTCGGGCTGCGCTGGCGTCTTGCGGTCACGCGATGCCGAACGTTCGGGTTTGGGTGCGTTGATGGAATCAAGCAGAGATGCGATGCCCAGCGCAGACGTACTGCTCGGTGTGGGGCGAGATGCTACCGTTTTCAAGATTGAAGCCTTGGGCCTGGACGAGCCCTTTGTAGCCTCAACCTTGAACGTGGCGGCCGGTTTCGGATCTGGTCTCGCGTCTGCCTTGGTTTCGTTGTCGTCTGACACCGCCGTCGTCGAATTAGGTTCAAGTGATGATTTCGCGACTGGGCGTGCCTTGGCGGCTGGGGTGGCCGACGACGCCTTCAGCCCAGCCGGGATTTTGGACGCCGATGCCAGGACAAATTTTTGGGGTCCCAGCTTCTTGCTTAATGAGTTACTCGACTCTACCGCAATCTTCTTGACGGTGCGGGAGTCGCCGTCGTCTTCTCGTCCGCGCTTCCCGGGCGAATGGACGGCCGTAGTCTTTGCCGCCGCTGCCATCGTTTTCACTGCTCTGCCGGCCGGGGAAGCTGTTGGAAAGTCCTTCCTGGCGCTGTCGGTCGATCCCGAAGATCCCTGGATCTTGCCCGCAATCTCCTTCAACATGTCCTTGACGTCTTGATCGCCCTTGTCGGCAAAACGTTTCCGTACCATCTCGAAGTTGGCATTATCGGCCACTTTTTTGGTCATGGAGAAGATAGTCATGAGCTCCAGCACTGCCTTTGGCACCTTGCCGTTGTAGTCTCCCTGGTTGATGCACGATATGAGGATGTTGACCAGTGTCAGAACAAGCTTTTGATGCCCGCCGAGATTTTCGAGAACGGCATCGTCTCCATGGACGATGCAGGCGTCGAGGGCCCTGTAGAGAGCCTCCCGATGTGTTTCAAACTCTCTCTTGAACGATTCGATTTCCTTGTCGGACACGCCATCCTTGACGGCTTGATCAAGATTTTGTTTTGCACGAGTGAGCTGGCTTCGAAGAGCAACAAAGATATCCCGCACTTTCTGTACAGCCCCAGCAATGCGCGTCGTTGAAAGGGCCGCCGAGTTCTGCATGTAAACAGCACCCAAGATATCCCATACGGCACCTTCTACGGGGTCATCTGGCCGAACAGCCGCCCTCAGCTGGAATATATCAGCGACACTCTGTATCTTGATCCCAGGTGGATGGCATACCTGGTTGCTCTCCTTCTCTTTCTTGGCCTTCCGCTCGGCCTTTGTCTTGACCGCGTCATCCAGCTTTAGTTGCTCTTTAAACGCCTCTAATTCCATGCTGTCAGCCAAAGTGCACGCGATTGCTCCAGTTGAAGCGACAAGAGCATGGCGCTTACGAGGATATTCGGTATACTTGGGTCGTCGCCTGCCGAGCTTGGCCATGTCGCGATCAAATTCGGCAAGCAGAGCATCAGCTTCGGCCCTGCGCTGGTCAAGACCCCCAACAGCATCAAGGTGCGGGCTGTATCTGCTCGTGAACCGGCCCTGGACTTCGCATGGCAAGTCATAGCTAAGCTCTGGCACAATCGGTTTTCCGCTGCGCGAAGGGTGGGCGACAAGATGAGCCAGCTTGTCGTAGCTCTTGGGTGCTGCTGGATTTTTAGCAGGTGAAAATTTTATACGGTCAAAAAGACAATGGCTTACTTGGCAGATTGACGGTACCGGTCGCCACAAGATAGGGCAAGCCTTTGGCAGGGGGGAACCGGGCCTTGTCGGCCGCTTTGCGCTTCGTAAATTGGGCAATCATGGCCTTATCCTCAGTCGTGGGAACCGGAACGGGAACAGAATCCAGATCATCGATGCTTTTCGAAGCCAAAACATAGTTCATGGGCGAATCGGATCGCTCAGGAGTTGACTCAACACTTGCGCCAAGCCTCGACGTGACCATCTTCTTGCGCTTCTTGGCAACAGGTTCACCAGAGCCTTCGACCGGTAAGCCAAGGGGGAAAGTGGCAGTCGATGGCGGAAGCACTTGCGTTGCGGGAGGCTGCACGGGAAACCGAGGATCAGGCGAAGCGTTGGAGACCGGTTGGGCATGCTGGGGGGACTGAAAGGCGGGATTTGGTTGCGCGTCAACTTCAGGCTGAGCATAGCCACGAATAAGATGAGGTTGAGGAGAGTGCTGCGGCTGTAAGCTTTGGTGGATGCGGGCGGGGGGGTTCCGAGGTTGCGGCGATGGCTGGAGTTGATGGGATTCCTGGAGCGGCGTCGGTGGTAGCCTGGCATGATGCTGCTGCTGTTGCAGAGGCTGCTGCTGCTGCTGCGGAGGAGGAGGAGGAGGAGGAGGAGGAGGAGGTGGTGGAGAAGGATGTTGCGACTGCTGCTGGGGAAGACGCTGTATGCGATAATCTGCTTGCTGGTAAACGGGCTCGGCCTGAAAAGGCTGCTGCGAGATCTGGGACGCAAAAGGTTGTGTCGGATGAGGATGCTGCAGCTGCTGTGGAGTTTGAGGCTGCTGTCGCAGGCCCAAGCCCAAGGCGTCATCTCGCGGACCGTAAACCTGGGACCCTGCGGCCACATGACGCTGCGGGACTTGAGGGACTTGGGGGACTTGGGGGACGTGAGGGACTTGTCGCTGAAAAGGCTGGCTATTTTGAAAGCCCTGGCCGTCACGACCAACAAGGTCAAAGACTTCTGAGGACGCAAAAGCAGGCGATCGTGTATGCGGCACCGACGAAGCAATATTGCTCAGAGGCTCATCGAACTGGAAGGTCGGGGTGCCGTAGACATTTTGCAAGTCAAAGTCGGCGGCAGAGACGACATCCTGCTGCCCGTTAGGCTCAGAGTACCTCTCGTGGAAGCCATCACGATGCTGGCTGGGGCCGCTGGCCACGGCGCCCTGGAAGAACTGATGCTGCTCAGGGCCCTGCTGGTGTTGGTACGGCACCTGGCCCCCAACCGGGTGTGTCCATTCATCGAAGCTCGCACCGGAGTCATCAAAATCAAACTGGTTGGGCCAGGCCGGATCCGAAGCCACATCCTGGTTGCCGTTGTGGCTTACGGCGCCCCACGTTGATTGCATCCCGATTTCTAGGATTCTAGGACTTGCTAGAAAACTTGCATTAGTGCAATGCATATACGGAGGCGACATATGCAATTAACTAAAGTAAATATCGCAGTAAGAAAACACTATATCTGTTTTGATAATGCTTACTTGCTCGAGAAGGAAGCCCCTTTACCCGCAAACCCTTGAGACTTGCAAATGCACAGCTAAAGGGACCTGAAGATGAGGCCATATTAGTGATTATCACCAACGATTTTCGTCATTTGCATGGAAATGAGGTAAGGGGAAGCATTGGGAAAAGAGAGTAAAGAAAAAAAAAGTAAAGTAAAAAGAAGAAAGAAAAAAGAATTCGAAGTAACAAGTTATCAACTTGGGCAACAAATGACACCGTCGAGGTTTTGTTGTTGAAGAAGAAGTCATTCGAGGAGCATTTGACTGAAACGAGAGTTCCAGGCCAAGCAACGAGTTCAGTAGAGCTTTGCGTTCTTGTATTGTCGATCGATCCGTGTCTGGCCAGGCATGTTGCAACACGAACCGAACCGAACCTACCAGGACCGACCGGACGCATTGCTCAAAAAACCAACAGGGTGCAAGAAATAGAGACCCGATAACCAGAAAACACACTGTCTCGGTTGCCGGGCCCGAATTTGGGGCGCAACAAATGTTTAATGAAGGCAGAAGACTTAGTCGCGGTTGAGGCAGAATTTGGTTGTGTCCATCCCAGAATGGTGCGCCGCCCCATTGCGGCCACCCACCACAAGCATGCCCACGTCGTGACTTGCAGCATTTAAACGTTGCAAGTACCAAGGCGCAGAGACCCAAGGTGGATACTTTCATTCTTCATAGATACAAGGCTGTCATGTCCCAAGGCAAAGCTTATAAAGAAAGAAACGAAAAAGTGCAGGGTATGGTGCTAGGGTAGACGCAGCGCGGTGTTGTGTTGTTCACCCAACTCACCTTGTTCTGCCTCGCCTTGCTCGTCAGTCTCGAGGACTTGTCGTCGCTCGCAGCCGCGCTTGCTCCTGCCTATAATTCCAACCGGAACCAATGTTCCTTGCCTATGAAGCCGGATGAAAGTATTACAACACTATTTATCGGGCAGCGGTCGGCGACCTTGCGGGCCAAACGAGTCGTTGAGTAAGCCAAGGTGCTCAATTGAAGTCGGAATCGTGGGGGGCGAAGATTTGACGCGCGCGCACAATCTGGCAAGTTGGAATTGAAAAGAAACGACCAAATAAAGCGCGCTTCCACGACAGAACGAGGGACTTTAAATAGGATATACCTACTCGTTGTCGAGGCGAGACGTGATAAACTCGTCGCGCCTTGTGGCTGCGACAATTTCGACGAGAGGAGGGTTGGGGAAGAGAGAGAAGGATTCAAGAAGTTTAGTCGAGGCGGGCACGAAGCCTAAAGGGTGAGTATGACTAAGTCGATTATCACGTGGACTTCGTCATAGAATTTGCTGCTGAGGTGGCACTTGGCTTTTAGCCGATGTACTGCCGACATTTCGCAACGTCAACGTCACCTTAACCTTGTAGGCGGAAGTAACTCCCACCAATCACCAATCGGACAGCTTAACATGCCCATCATCGGATATTCCGTAATAAGCACGACTGGTGCTGTAGAAATCGCACGCGACTCCAGCTGAAGGTGTGGCGAACTGGTATCGAATTTCTCCGATCCTCGTCTAATACCAGCGATTGCGGGCGCTTATCCGATCCGAGAATATGGCCGCGACGGGATCCCATGCGGCCACGACTGCGACTGCAGGCAGTGGGCACATAACCCTCCGGGACCGGCAGATAGGTTCGCGCAACCGCTCTATAGGCACTTGATGGACGTGCGAGTCAAAAAGCGCCCAGAGGAGAACGAAAGAAAAAAAAAAAAGACTGACGTTGGAGTTTCTGCCGCAGCTTCCTTGAAAAGGATTCTCAATCTCAACCAGGAACTTGGATCAAGCGACATATCCGAGGGCCACGACACCCATATCGCGCCAACAGGACCATTGGTTGGCAACGGTGGCGAGCCCATCTGGAAGGTCCTCGTCTTTGACGACCTTGGTCGAGATGTTATCAGCAGCGTGCTCAGAGTCAGCGACCTCCGCTCCATGGGGGTGACAATACACATGTATGTTGTGCCCTCCAAGCTTCAGGCTTCGTTCTGGAGTCGTTGCGCGTCCCTTGGGTCATCCCCTTCATTATTAATCAAATGTTGTATTATCTCTTCACTCAAAGGCACATTGGCGCGACACGACACCCGATCCAAGACGTCCCTGTTATATATCTGGTCGAGCCAAACTCTCAGAATCTCGAACTCATCACGTCAGATCTTCAAAAAGGCCTCTACACGCCCGCATACATCAACTTCCTTTCGTCTCTGCCCAGGCCGCTGCTTGAGGAATTCGCTGGCCAGACGGCGGCGGCACAGACATCAGAGCACATTGCGTCCCTGTTCGACCAGTACCTCAATTTCATTGTGGCCGAGCCAGATCTCTTCAGCCTCGGCATGGCCAAGGACCACACGTACTGGGCGCTCAACAGCGCCACAACGACAGACACAGAGCTGAATGCCATCATCGACAAGGTTGTGTCGGGGCTCTTTAGCGTGGTGGTGACATTGGGGGTGATCCCCATCATAAGGTGTCCCAAGGGCACGGCTGCGGAGATGGTGGCGGTCCGGCTCGACCGCAAGCTGCGCGATCACATTCTCAACTCCAAAGACAACCTCTTCTCAGCACAAAAGACGGTAGGGGCCGGAGCGGCATCTTCTCGGCCCGTGCTCATCATACTGGACCGCAACATTGACCTGACGCCGATGCTCTCGCACTCGTGGACGTACCAGTCGCTCGTGCACGATGTGCTCAGTATGAACCTCAATCGTATCACAATCGACACGCCCATCGACGAAAACGACGCGTCCAAAGGCACGACGAAGCGGTCATATGATCTGACGGCAAGCGACTTCTTCTGGGCCAAGAACGCAGGGTCGCCGTTCCCGCAGGTTGCCGAGGATATCGATGCAGAGCTTACCCGGTACAGGGAGGACTCGACGGCCATCACCAAGAAGACGGGTGTTTCCAGCCTCGAGGACCTGCAGAACGACACGAGCGCGAGCGCGCAGCATCTGAAGGCGGCGATAACACTGTTGCCCGAACTGCGGGAGCGCAAGGCCATTCTTGACATGCACATGAGCATCCTGGCGGTGCTGCTCACCGGCATCAAGAACAGGCAGCTCGATAATTATTTCCAGATCGAGGAAGGCATCATGAAGCAGACCAAGGCCCAGGTGCTGGACATGATTAAAGACGGCGGCCGAGGGGACCAGCCGTTGGACAAGCTCCGGCTCTTTCTGATATGGTTCCTCAGTTCGGAGCAGGACCTGAGTCCGGCCGAGTTCAAGAGCTTCGAGGACGCCCTTTCGGCCGGCGGCGCCGACACCTCGTCTCTGGCGTACATCAAGCAGTAGGTGCATCCATCTCGGCCTCGGGCCATGCTGGGTGAGAGGGCGCTGACAACACAGCAGGGTACGGGCGATTACGAAGATGACGCAGCTCACAACGATATCGTCAGCGGCGCCGCAGCAGGCGACGGCAACGTCGGACCTGTTTACCCGGTTCTCGTCCATATCAACACGCTTGGCGGACCGACTCAAGGAGACAGGAGTGCCGACGAACTTGTCGGCAAATTTCGAATCCCTCATAGGCGGCATCAAGAACTTCCTCCCGGCCGACCGTGATTTCACCATTACCAAGATAGTCGAGTCCATCATGGACCCATCGACGGCATCGAGCACGGCGATTGCCAAGACGGAACATTACCTCTACTTTGACCCGCGCTCGGCAAACGCTCGTGGGACCATGCCGCCTCCCAGCTCTATACGGCCCGGCACGTCGGCGGGGGGTGGGATCGGGCCGGGAGGTGGCAGCGCAGGAACGGGGGCGAGTTTTGGCCAGAGAAGGCAAGGATTCTCGGATGCGGTCGTATTCACCGTCGGAGGCGGGAGCATGGACGAGTACGGCAACCTCCAGGACTGGGTGGCAAGGACAGGAGTCAGCGGCGGGGACCGGTCGAAAAAGAGGGTCGTGTACGGCAGCACCGAGATGCTCAACGCGGAGCATTTCATCAGGGACGAATTGGAGCGTCTTGGGCGGGAGGCAAAGGGTTAATGGAACCGAGGCGAAGAAAACCAGAAGCTGTTTCGACAGATTGCACGTGACATGCGGTAACAAGGACGGTTCTGTTATATTATTAAAATATTTGTTCAGCCGGCTGGATGTGTACGCATGCGACCTAAGCCTACACAGCAAGACGTGATACCCTCTCCAGCAACCAGTCAGGATATACATAGACGAGTTCTATATAATTAGCTTTGCTCCTCTCTGGGTATATATTCCTTCTCGTAAGCTGCAAAAGCGGTATTTTTAAAAATTAATATATCATCGGTGGCAGTTCCTATCAAATCAAAGTGAATGTCACGTGACTCTTCATTACGCCGAAACTTGGTCAGCAGGTATCCGCAGATACCTAGGTAAGCACACAGATACATAGACGCAGCATGTACCCCGGCTAATAACGGGCACCAATCCCTAGCAAGGAACGGGCAGCAAGACCAAGACTAGCGGTTGGCGATCACTAAAAATAGATATTACTCTGATGCGTGCGTAATGATAAAACCCTGCGCCCAGACGGACGAGGAGCTCTCCGGACGGTGATGGGATGGCATGGCGGGGTATTCAGGTGCGGGTCTCGGAAAGTCCAGAGTCACGCATCGCATCGTGTGGTGGAGCTGGATCAGTTCAACTTGTCGTCGTTGCCGCCGCCTTTTTTAGCCAAGTCCATCATGTGTTTTTTCTTAAAAATATTCATAATTAAATAAGCTCTGGAGGGAGGTGAAACGCGCTTCCCCGCCATCTTTCCCATACCATCTGTTTCCCCATCCCCTTCTCCAGCCTCAAGTTCTCCGAGTCCTCCAGCTGGCCAGCAAGCCAACCGATTAATACATTGATAAATAAATAGATAAACATCGCCAGCCAGTGCTGCGCAGCGCAGCGCCACAGCACAGCACGGCACAGCACTTGCGTGCACAGTGGCGTTGGTCAGTTGAAGACTGGAATGGAAGACTGACCGATCTCCCCACATCACCATCCCTTCATCCTCTTTTGGTTCTTCTGAAACACGTCTCCTTATTCTTGGTCTTGGCCTGGCATTACTTTCCCCTCCAGTAATATACAGGAAACATCGGCTTGTCTCTCTCTGCTCCGACACACCGTGTGACGAGAAGTGCATCCCTGGGGCGGCCTCGGCAGCCGTGCAGAGCGACCACAAGGGAGACAAACATTGTTCCCGCGGCGACGACACGGCACGAGACAGCAAAAGTTATCCGTCTGCGTCCTTGGACAGGCATTCACGGCTGGTCGCCGCACCGCTGCTCTCAACATTGGCGCCATCTATCTATCCACTTGGAATTCGACGCACGCAGCAGCAGCAGCAGCATATAGATATAGGAGCCAGCAGCCAGCCGCCAAGGCAACAACCCACGTAATAAGGGAGAGAGAGGGAGGGAGAGAGAGAGAGAGAGAGAGAGAGAGAGAGAGAGAGAGAGAGAGAGAGATAGAGAGAGAGGGAGCGCGTGTGAAGCACGAACGAAATCACAGGGCAGACGACTGCGGTCCGCTTTACCCATTCCAACCAAGTTACGGATTCGACTGTGTTCGTTCCCTGGCGTCTCATTCGCGTGAGCCATGTCGTATAATCGCCTTGGTAAGGTTGTTCCCATCTCATTCTTGGCCCACCCCTCTCCTACTTGGCTTCTTCTTTTGCCCTTCCTCCTCCGTCCGTCCGCCCACCCTTTATCCGACTCGTTCCCATTCGCTCGCTTCTCTTTGAACGTCTCTTTCCCTTTGACACGCAACGCTTGTGGCGCGGGCACCTTTTGCTTCTGATCATCACTGCGATTACTATTATCGCTGCGTGCGCGCGCGCGCCGAGCAAGAGAGGAGGCCAGCAGGCTGGTTCTGTCTGGGCCACCACGTCGCCGCAGATTTTGCATCGTTTTCATTGTTCTATCTATCCTCTTGTCTTCCTTCTTCCTTTATTGCCAACACCACCAGCACCCTTCTTCCCTTGTCCCTTGATCCGGTTTTCTTTGCGCCCCCGTTCTTTGCGCAAACTGCTAACAGCAACAACTCGCCAACCAACTCCAGAAGACGACGAATACTACCAGCCGCCCCCCCCGATGGATCGGGGACCGTACCAGCCGCCGCTCTCGCCGGGGCACCACCCGCCCCAGCAGGGCTACCAGCTCGATGACCACCCTTATATGAACCCGCAGGCCCCGTACAGCAACTCCCAATTCGAGATGCCGCCCGTTCCCGGCTCCGACATGCGCATGTCCCCCGGCCGGTTCGGTACTCCAGACCAGCTGCAAATGAATGCTGCCGTATGCTCATGCTCCTCCCTCTCATCTCTCGTCTCATGATTCATGTTGTCCAGTCCACTCGGTCAGTCAGACTCATCGCTGACACTTGGCTGGACCCCAGCACTCGGTCTCCGACTTCTCGCAGGCTCCTACCTATCTCCACCATCCAGGCAGCGACTACAGCCTCAACCCCGAAGCGCACCATGACGCCTACTTCAACCAGCCGTACGAGCCGCGGCCCCCGCAACAGCCTCTCGACGACCCCGCCATGGGCTACGACTACGACGATCGCCGCCCCATGCTCAGTGACCCCAACGAGCCGTATCAAGACAACCCTACCCCGAGCCCCAGCCAGACCACCACCCCCGGCGTCCGGCGCTGGAAGACGGTCAAGCAGGTTGTCCTGTACCGAGGCAACCTCGTCCTCGACTGCCCTGTCCCGTCGAGACTGCTCGACCAGCTGCCCCACGGCCCGCGCGACGAGTTCACGCACATGCGCTACTCGGCCGCCACCTGCGACCCCAAGGTTTTTTACGAGGAAAACTTCACCCTGCGGCAAAAGCTCTTTAGCAAGCCGCGCATCACCGAGCTCTTCATCGTCGTCACCATGTACAACGAGGACGAGGTCCTCCTCGGGCGAACACTTATTGGCGTGTTCAAAAACATCGAGTACATGTGCCGCCGCACCGAGAGCAAGACGTGGGGCAAGGAGGCGTGGAAGAAGATTGTCGTCTGCGTCGTCAGCGACGGTCGCTCCAAGATCAATCCCAGGAGCCGCGCCCTGCTGGCCGGTCTTGGCGTCTACCAGGAAGGCATCGCGAAGCAGCAGGTCAACGGCAAGGACGTGACGGCGCACATCTACGAGTACACCACCCAGGTCGGCTTGTACGAGAAGAACGGCGTCATCGGCCTCACGCCGAAGCAGCAGCCCGTCCAGATGCTCTTTTGTCTCAAGGAGAAGAACCAGAAAAAGATCAACTCTCATCGGTGGTTCTTCCAGGCCTTTGGCCGCGTCCTGGACCCCAACATTTGCGTCCTCATCGACGCGGGCACGCGGCCGGGCGGTAACTCCATCTACCACCTGTGGAAGGCGTTTGATCTCGAGCCCACGTGCGCCGGCGCATGCGGCGAGATCAAGGCCATGCTGGGCACCGGTGGCAAGTACCTCTTCAACCCGCTCGTGGCCACCCAAAACTTTGAGTACAAAATGTCAAACATCCTCGACAAGCCCCTCGAGTCGGCCTTTGGCTTCATCTCGGTCCTGCCGGGCGCCTTCTCGGCGTACCGGTACGTGGCTCTCCAGAACGACAAGGACGAGCAGGGCCCGCTGCAAAAGTATTTCCTCGGCGAGCAGCTGCACGGCTCCAGCGCCGGCATCTTCACCTCCAACATGTACCTTGCCGAGGACCGCATCCTCTGTTTCGAGCTGGTCACGAAGCGCAAGTGCCACTGGATCCTCCAGTACGTCAAGTCGGCGTCGGGCGAGACCGACGTGCCCAACACGGTCACGGAGCTGATTCTGCAGCGACGCCGCTGGCTCAACGGTTCGTTCTTTGCCGCCATCTACGCCATCGCCCACTTCCACGATTTCTTCCGATCCGACCACTCGCTCGTCCGCAAGCTCATGTTCTTCCTCGAGTTCACCTTCAACATGGTCAACATGGTCTTCTCCTGGTTTGCTATCGGCAACTTCTTTTTGGTGTTCAAGATCCTGACGACCAGTCTGAGCGAGCCTTCGCTTTTGGGCGATGTGGGCAGGTGGCTGGGCATCGTCTTCACATGGCTGTATGGCATATCGCTCGTGACGTGTTTTGTGCTTGCGCTGGGCAATCGACCGGCCGGTACGCGCGTCTGCTACACCATTATGGTTTATTTCTGGGCCATCATCATGGTGTAAGTTGCCAAATCTCTGGGGTGACAGGCCCGCTTCCTTGATATCGCGCGCGCGCTAACGATTTAAAAAATAATTATTTTTTAGGTACCTCATGTTTGCCGCCATCTTCATTGCCGTCAAAGCCATCATTGCCGACGTCAACGACGCAAACGGGTTCAACATCAGTGACCTGTTCAAGAACCCCGTCTTCTACACGCTTATCGTGTCGGTCATGTCCACGTATGGCATCTGGCTCGTGGCGTCGCTCATCATGTTTGACCCCTGGCACATGATCACGTCCTTTGTGCAGTATATGCTGCTCACGCCAACATATGTCAACGTGCTCAACGTGTATGCCTTTTGCAACACGCACGACGTCTCGTGGGGCACCAAGGGCGACGACAAGCCCGAGAAGCTCCCGAGCATCGACACCAAGGACGGCCAGGGCAAGACGGACCTGCCCGACGCCACCGACCTAAACGCACAGTATGAGCGGGAGCTGTCGGCGTTCCGGCAGAAGGAGGTCGAGGTCAAGAGCGAGCCCTCGGCCGCGCAGAAGCAGGAGGAGCAACTCGACTACTACCGTGCCATCCGTTCTGTGGTGGTGCTCGTGTGGCTGGTCATGAACTTTGCGCTCGTGGCTGTGGTGCTCAACGCGGCCGGCGTCGAGAAGATCACTCCCGAGGACAAAGACTCGAACGCCAAGGAGAACCTGTACATGACGATAGTCTTGTGGAGTGTGGCGGCTCTCAGCGCGTTCAAGTTCATCGGCGCCATGTGGTTCCTCGTGGTGAGGATGTTCCGTGGGGTATGATGGTGACGATTTCTTTATTCGGACGCGCATAGCTTGGTTTTTTTTTGGGGGGGGGGGGGGGGGAGGGAGGGAGGGAGGGAGGGAGAGAGAGGGGGAGAGAGGGAGAGAGAGAGAGAGAGAGAGAATAGAGGGGCTTGGAGGCGGGTCATGGTTTGTCGCATCTGGATGATACCCCCCAATGAGACGGAAGAGAGTGATGAGGAATTCGAACCGCTTGGCCGAGCATGATGATGCCCAGTGTCTGGATGGTGTTATAGTCATTGCATGTAATCAGTCTCATGGTCTTGATAGATAGACAGTACAACCATCATCATGTGATGTGTTTGTCTTTTGTCGCTCCGTGACTTGATTGATGTTCTTATCGATAAGAGACGTCAATAGAAATTTTTCACTCCGGGAGAGTCCGTCTTGTGATGGCCAAGTTACGGCACTATCGATGTAATCAGTGAGTAGGGAGACGATGGATGAGTTTTCTACAAGAAAGAGCCCATTCGGCAGTCCATGGCTGATAACAAGGTTCAACGTTGGATCCTGGCTTGGTTTGGGATTCCAACCAACGCTAAGAATAAGGCGTGTTTATAAATAGTCGAATCTGACCTAACGAGTTTTTCCTGTTGAAACCCCGACAACCGACCGACAATGGCCACATCTTTTATCATCAAGACGCCCTGCTCCTCTGCAAATATTGGCCCGGGCTTCGACGTCATTGGGCTGGCCTTGAGCATCTACCTCGAGCTACACGTCACCATCACCCATTCTTCCTCCCCCTCCTCCTCCGATTCTGACGCCACCACCAACCTCAACTGCCGCCTCACGTACGAAGGCCAGGGCGAATCCTCGGGCAGCATCTCTCTCGATCCGGCCGTGAACCTCATCACACGCGTCGCTCTCTACGTCCTCAGATGCCACGGCCAGCGCGTCTTCCCCCGCGATACCCATGTGCACATCAAGAACCCGATCCCGCTCGGCCGCGGGCTGGGCAGCTCCGGCGCGGCTGTGGTGGCGGGCGTGATGCTTGGGAGGGAAGTCGGGGGGCTGCAGGATGTCCTTGGCATGGATCGCGTGTTTGACTTTTGCCTGATGATAGGTGTGTCCACTCACACACATATATATTTATATATATAAATATATATGTGTGTGTGTGTGTGTCTGTGTATTTTCCATACTAACCAACTCAGAACGACACCCCGACAACGTGGGCGCGGCGCTCTACGGCGGTTTCGTCGGCACGTACCTCTGCCCCCTCCAGCCGTCGGATGTGGCGCGCATCGAGATCCCCCTCAGCGAAGTGCTGCCCAGCCCGGCCGGCGGCGTCGACACGGGCGAGACGCCGCCGCTGCCGCCGCACGGCATCGGCCATCACATCAAGTTCCGCTGGGCGCCCGAGATCAAGGCCATCGCCATTGTGCCGTCGTTTGAGGTGCCCACGCACAGCGCCCGCGAGGTCCTGCCGGCGAGCTACACGCGTCCCGACGTCGTCTTCAACCTGCAGCGCATCGCGCTCCTGCCCGTGGCGCTGGGCCAGAGCCCGCCGGACCCGGAGCTGATCCATCTCGCCATGCAGGACCGCATCCACCAGCCGTACCGGCAGACGCTGATCCCTGGTCTGAGCGACGTGGTCGGCAGCCTCGCGCCCGAGACCATGGACGGGTTCCTGGGAGTGTGTCTGAGCGGGGCGGGGCCGACCATCCTGGCACTGGCGACGAGGAACTTCGAGCACATTGCTCGGGAGATTATCGACATAATGAGGAGGAGCGGGAGGGACGGCTCGACGTTTGAGTATATGGTGCTGGAACCGGCAAACGGGTCGCATGTTGTTGTCGGGTGAGGCCAGCCAAACCATGGTACATTATCTATATCCTTCAGGGGCTGCAAGGCTCACGGTGATGTGTTGCCCAACCAAGACTTGATGCTTTAATTCTGAGCGCCTGATCCTTCCACACAGAATCCAAGGCGTCCATCTCACACCCATGGGGCAGGTTCGCAGATGGCCGTGTGAACACGTATGATGGATGGCCCATAATTGATGACGAACGCGTCCAAATACTCGAGAATTTTTTAATTTTCAAGTTCAGCACTGTCTTCCATTCCATGACTAAGAGCGCGTCTAGTGCTTATCATCACCTTCGTATTCCAGTCTTTGCACTCATCTGGATGGGCATGTCCCGAGCGGTAAGCAGCCAGCCCAGGGAATTTGGCTCCTCATGACGATCGACCATTCCGCAGAGTTGTCGCCCAAGGGTCACGGGTCAAAGGCCACCACGTGGATTAGGAGAGACAAGGGGACATGTTTCCACCGCCTACGAGAACAGAGGCAAGCATGAAAAGCTGGGTAGGACGGCATAGGCTGTGCGCAGCAGTAATACACGCGGCCAAGGTTGAATGTCTGTTCGTGATCGTATAGATATGTCTATATTGAGGATCCACCGTAGATGGATCAGATGTTTGCTCAGTCAGATCATATCAATATCAGATCATGATGACGAGAATTCTTCCCAGGGCACAGAATAAACGATCAATGTATCCATCCATTCATGCCCTTGGTATCCATTACGTACTGCAAACGGCGTCCAAGTCGACTCCATGCCAATACGATGGATGCATACGTGCAACCGTCTGCTAAAAGGGCGGGGCGGAGAAGATCTGCGGCGCATCATCGGCCCGCCTTGATCCGACCTCGTATTTCCCAGCTGATGGACGATGGGTGGAGGTCACCGCCACGGGCCAGGAAGAGCCGGCAAACCGAGCATACACCATGGGAATGCGAGCAAAGACCTGACATCCCAAGGCCTCAACGACATGGCATGGTCGGCTTAGCAATTTTTGCTATAAAGACGGCGTGATGCCCTCGCTTGGAACATCATCATCGCCATCATCCTCATCATCATCATCATCACACACACACTCGCTTCGCTTCTCAAGTCGATATCACTACATACCTGGCTCCTCCATCACAATGGCCTCCAAGATCTTGCTCGCTGCAATCGCCGCCGCCGCCATCGTCTCGGCCGGCTCCTCCAACACCGTCCGCCTGGTGGCCAACGTCAAGAAGTACGATCTGATCCCGTCTCTGCAAGACACCGAGATCCGCGCCATCGGCAACGTCTGCTCGGCGGATCTGAGCTTCGCCGCTGCCGGCGAGCAAGGCTCCGTCTTCACCAGCAGCGATCTGGGCCTCGTCTGGGCCGAGAACCCCATTGCCTCCTCTGTCGTCGTCACGCCCGGCGGCACCGCCACCGTCCCCAGCAGCAACGTCGTCCAGGCTCTCTGCGACAAGGGCGCCTCGCCCGTCATGATCGACCCCAGCACCGGCGTCGTGACCTTTGACAGCGGCGTGTGGGAGGCCTGCCCGGCCCACGTTCTCGGCAAAGACGGCGACGTCGTTTATCTGAGCTTCAAGGCCGCGGGCCAGCGCACCCTCGCCGGCTGCGCCGAGGTCGAGCTCATCTCCGTCTGCGACCCTGGTGCTGCGGCCCCGGCCTTCCCCGGCTTCAAGGAGACTGCCTGCCGCGTTTAGATCCGCTTTGTTTTTGTTTTTTGCCCGAGCCCTACCGCAGCTCTGGCTGGCACAGTTACACTATCCAGGCTTAGAGGTCGGAAATGGATACTGACGTGGTAAACAAGACGCTTGTGATGGCTGTTTGGTGGACCATTAATTCAAAGACGATGGCTGAAACCGAGATGACTGAGGAAGCATTATCAGTATGATTCCTTGATAATTGTACGATTGTACGGTTGTACGATCCAAGAAAGGCGTGTTCAGACAATGCTATCATCAATCAGATAATTCATAATTCTAGCAGTGCAACTGAAGCGGTATATACATGTGACATCCATCAAGCGAGTAACAGGACTGAGGCTTCATCCAGACAATCCCATATCTCCTTCACTCCCAATCACCGAGGAAAGCTCGATATCTCTATCGTGACGATCCCGCGATCTGATTCATGAAGCAAGTGTCAGAGAAAAGGCGTGGCTGTGTCGTCCTTATACATGGCTTGCTCAAATGGAAACGTAAATCATCTACACCTGTATCACGTGATAGCCTCCTCACCCATACCAGTTCCAATTTTTTCCTGCGGGCTGCGAACCCATCACATCGCATCAGTCACCCTTCACACCTCCCAGCACTTTGCTGCCGAGGATGTTTGCAGTGCCAACTCATCGGTACCGCATAGTATCTGCATAATCTGCATATGGTATCCGATCCCTGCCCGCCTCTTCCCCCTCCCATTTTCAGTGAGCGTGCCGATATCCTTCAGCCTCGGTCATATCACCAATCTTGAATAGATGATCTGAGATATAGCCAACAGGACGGTAGTCATTGGCGCCATGAACCCCATGTTTCTCAGGCCGACATCGTTCTTGGTCCCTCGATCATGCTGTGTGGAGAAGAGGCTTGAATGAACCCGGGAGTGGGTCTTGGGCGAACCCCGACGGACCGACATTCCCGGAGGGAGTGAATAATGGGATTCATGGAGCATTTCGGCCCATCACATCGCATAACCTGCGCATAAACGCAGAGCCGTCACACCGCGTCACCGAAGTGACAGCCTGATTGTTCGCTTCATGACCCGACGCTCTGGTACCCTGTCTCGTCTCCTGACCCGGCGGTCTGGAACAGGAGCGGAGCGTCCCGGCGATATGGGTCACCAGGATGCGAGACACGGGAGAGAAAGCCAGACGCAGGGGGTCAGTCAGGGCTTGATCAATCAGCGTTCGAGATGCTCACCCAAGCAGGACCGCGGCGTCGGGTTCGCTGACGTACTGTGGCCTCTTCTCGTTGCTTTTTCCCTCTCCTTCTCGTCTTGGCACCTGGGAGCTCATCAGAATTACTCCCTGCTCAATAGTCGGCGCGCATGGGTATCTATGGCGACTCCCATCGCAGCTCATGATTTATATTGGACATGTCGTCTCGCCACCCCTCGCGTTCGCACTGCTTGTGTGCTTGCGCTGGGTGTGATTCCCGCTGGTGAACACGGCGACAAATTGCAAACATGAGGGCATCATATGAACGCTTTGATAATATCAGCAACCCCGATCTTGCAGGGGTCGGCTCCGAGCTGGAGATGGATCCGCGATGCTATGACTTGGGCTGGTTCGTGCATGGCCTTTCGGAAGTTGCAGAGGTGGACTGCGATAGCGATGACGGCGGGAGAGAAAGGGGTTCCAGTGAGGACATCGCCGTTTCGACGGCCCCAGTGAGGTGAGCGTTCTCGGGCTGGTGGTGGCCTCTTGTTTCTCACTAACTTTGCGTGTTCAAAGCTCCCCGTCGTCGTTATGCCGTCGTAAGCGACTGTCGCCCCTCTCGCCGTCCTGGGAACATGGCGGCGTTGAGGCTCCTGCGTCCTCGCCGAGCTCGAGTGCGGGAAATACCTCGGTCAATCCTGACGCCTACACCATACCTCCCTTCTTTACCGTCTGTTCCCCCCAAATCCATCAGTCGGTCGCAGAAGCATCTCCGCTCAAGCGATATCTCCAGACCGAGGACACGTACGAGACTCGCATCCTGTTCCGTCATTGCATGTCGGCGCCCAAGACGCCGGACACAGCCAAGTCCCAGTCGCCCACCAGGACGAGAAGCCCCATGGACTGGGACTTTGTGTGGGCGAGGCTTCCGGGGCGGACAGTGGAGGATGCACACGGCGCGGACTCCGTCGTGGGACCCAAGGCTGCTGCACCGCGGCAGGTGAGCATCGAAGCGGCACCACCGCTGGAGCCGGCCGAGGAAAACAACCTCGATGGACTGTGTGGGGATGCCGCAGACGAGGAGGCCGCCGCTATGATACAGGCTCTGCGGAGGTCCTGCCGGTATGGACTCCATAAATCGTATACTCGACTTTCTTTGCTGTGACTTGCCTGGCGCTGATATGCTCAACCACTTCACCAGGAACAGGACGACTGGTAAAGTCCTAACACGCAACGTACTTCGAGTGAGGGTCCGACACTGCCAAGGAGGCAATAGAGTTAAGAAGAGGTCTGGTCGGACAAGCGGCGGGCAATGACTGCTATCAGCAGGGCGGAAATCGATTTAGAGGATAGACTTGGAATGAACCCCTTGATGACTGAACTGTCTGTTAGATACCTGGTACCTGATTGGCACTGTCTGCCACGAGGCAGTAGTGAGCAGTAGTGAGCAGCAAGTGAGGTCATTCCCACCCATTCCTGACCCATTTGCCGCACGCTGGATTTCCTGATGAGCGAGCTGCATCTCGCGATGGGTCCTTCCTCCATGGCCGGACGCAGTACACCTTCCCTGGATTGTTTGATAACCTGAACCAACCATCACGCTGGCGATTTTGGCTCATCCTGTCTGTTCTCTTTCCAATAACATCACAAGCACAGTCTAGATGTTATTGCAGCATCAATCTTTCTCGTTGGAATCATCTTTTTCGTTCGGATAATCTTTTTCTCGTTGGAATAATCCGGATATTCTGTACCTACTAGTCACTATCACTTCTGCTGTCCCCTCTTTCATTCTTTGCACATCTTTGCCACCATGGCCAAGGGGAAGCGGATTGCCGCCAACAACAGAGCAGTATTGAGATCTGGTGTGGAGGACGAAGATCTGGTACGCGTCCTCACATGTATTCGCGTGCATTCTGAAATCCGCCACTGACACGTGGCCTCGCAACAACAGGTTGCGGTTCATTCGCCACAAGTGATTCGTGAGCTGCTGCGCGAGCCGGCACGAGCCCCGAGCAAGGGGAAAAACGGCGACTCGAGGCGTTTCGTCGGGCATTGCCAGACGGAGCTCGGCCTCTACTTCAAGATCTACACCAAGGAGAGGCTGCCCGATCATCAACACTTCCAGAATCAACAGTTTGCCCTGGATGACGATGACTTGGTGGCCGATCAAATCTGCGACGTATTGGACTCTTATCCCGATTTGGGCGAATCAGAGGTCGATGATGACACGACGAATAGCGATGACGACGCTCCAGCGAGCTTGTCCGCAGCAGCTCAGCAGGCATCCTCGGGTTCGGAGGGCTGCAATACGGCCGAAGCAGGACCGTCCCAGGCAGGACCGTCCCAAGCTGAAGCCCCAGCAGGACCTTCGTCCCAGGCAGAAGCGCCTCCAGCAGGACCGTCGTCCCAAGCAGGACCGTCCCAGTCTGGACCGTCCCAAGCCGGCCTGCCCCTGAAGCCGCCGGCCCTGAAGCCGCCGGCCCTGTATGAATACTACCGTCCTCGTGATGCGCACTTCTTTGAGGTGGTCGTCCCCGCGGCCTTCAACGATTTTCGGAGGCTTGAACGTGGCTGGTGCCTGCAGCTCCAGGCGAGCACGTATCAAAGGATCAAAGGGTGGACTGATAGTAAGCCGGCGCGAACAAAGGCCGAGTTCGCCGCCATGGACCGGCGATACATACTTTTCCTCAGGGTCCTCCGTGGATCGCTCCAATTCATGTTCCGCATGCCCTGTTCCTCCTTTGACTGGGTGGTCGGCAACACATGGGCCGACGCTGTGCTGGGACATGTGGTTGACAAATACAGGGCGAGTGCTGCTCCTGTGACGAAGTGGACGCAAGCTGACAAGCAGAAATAACGCGTGCAGCTCGAGGAGTACGGTTTCCGGCTCTTTCAAAACAGACGCGTTGTCAAGACCACCAATCACGACGGGGCGGGTATGAAGGGTACCTGGTTTTTTGCCGACCTGACGAGCAATCTCTGGCCGAGAATACAGCGCTCCTTCTTCGACCCGGTAGAAAACGACGATCCCGTCGATATGGGGATGATGAACATGCACATGGGATACTTTCACTATGGCCAGGCGAACATCCGGGCTTCGTGGGCCGATATCGACGAGCTCGCCGAGATCAAGAAGCTCTGCCCTGGCCTGCCAGAGAGCGACCTGCCAACTGATGTCCTTGTCCACCATAGCATGATGCTTAATGAAAGATTTATTTGCCCCATCTTTTACGGCTACCTTCAACAACGCGACTTGTGGCTGTGGGACTGGGAGACGTACCGTTATTACCTGCCCAGACTGGACTTGCGCTTTTACAAATTGGACGGCTGGTCTATCCGGCCTGAAATCTGGCAGTTCATTATGACGATTGACTGGCTGAAGCCGCAGTACGTTGATCCTGCTCACCAGATGGCGGAGAACAGTGACGACGAGACTGGAACCGAGGATGGCGAGGCTATAGAGTATGACAAGGGCAAGCAGGCCATGAAGGAGGACAAGGGCAAGCAGGTCATGGAGGACAAGGGCAAGCAGGCCATGGAGGACAAGGGCAAGCAGGCCATGGAGGACGAGGGCAAGCAAGCCATGGAGGACAAGGGCGAGCAGGCCATGGAGGAGGATATGGGCACGCAGACCATGGAGGAGGACATGGGCACGCAGGCCATGGAGGAGGACATGGACACGCAAACCATGGAGGAGGACATGGGCACGCAGACCATGGAGGAGGATATGGACACTCAGACCATGGAGGAGGAGGCCATGGAGGAGGACATGGGCACGCAGACCATGGAGGAGGATATGGACACTCAGACCATGGAGGAGGAGGCCATGGAGGAGGACATGGGCACGCAGACCATGGAGGATGACGGCAAGCAGGCCTTGGAGGAGCACATGGACGAGCAGGCCCAGCAGGATGAGCGAATAACTCGTGCAAAAGAAGAGACGGGCACTGGCTCCGAAAACGAATCATATAGCCACGACGACGCATGGATTGATTACAGCCGGAAACATTGTCAATCCAAGGTGCCCGACGAATCAAAAGATCAAACCATGGATGCGCACGAGGAGGATTCTGGGCCGGTGAAGGGAGCCACATCACGCAATGTTGCCGTTTCTCGGGACGAATCGTCGGCTGCCATGACAGAGAAGCTACCTGGTGGCGACAATGCAAAACCTCGGGATGGCCAAGACGAGACGGCGGGGGCTGAAGTCGTCTCTACAAAGGACGAGGAGCAGATTGGAGACGGCGGACAAACACAAGCCCCGACCGACGATGGTGGCCATGCAGAGGATGAGCAAACGAGCCTGGATCGACCGGAAAAGGAATCCGAACAGTCACAAGGTCAAGGCGACAAGGAGCAAGATGAGGCTATTGACTTGGAAGATGAGGTTATTGACTTGGAAGAAACCGGTTAGGCGACTCAGGTGTTGGATATTGTTATGAAGGCAGGATCAGGAATTGAAGATGATGGAGGATGGATCGGCATCAGCGAGTACATGACAAGCGCATTATAGGATACATGATATATGAAAGCCTCTGACTTGCTTGTAACCGACATGTCATGTCGTATCAGAAATTACCCAAATTCTGATAAATCGAACAGTAACCAGATCCGCCCGACGCCAGCTGGCAATATCCGCCACTACAAATCGCAGCCGCTCTCAAGTCGAACCTCATCATATTATATACAGATAGAGCGACGCTCTGCATCGCCCGCCGAGCACGCCATGGACCGGCACCAGCAGCTCCGAAATCACCCGCCAGGCCCAGGAGTCCCGCTTCATGCGCCGCTCCCGCCCATAATGGCCCCTCGCCCTACGTTCGCCCCGTTCCCACCGCCTGTCAATGCCCATCATCATCATCATCATCATCAACAACACCAACACCAACACTCGGTTTCCGACGCCGACGCCGACCTGCCCATCCTCTCGTTCTGGGGCCCCGACCCCGTCCCTCTCCCGCAGCGCTTTGCCCGCATCAAGCGCCAGCTCGTGCAGGACCACGATCCCGCCGTGCTCCAGGCGTCGTGGGCGCGCCTCGTACGTGCGCTGCGCGCCGACGTCGACCACATCGAGGGCCTCGGCGCTCACCTGATACCGTCGATCGAGTACGCCGACGTGGCCGCCAACGACCGCGCCCAGACGGCGCGTTTCGGGCGCGATCTCAAGCGCTACGGCGTCGGGGTCATGCGCGGCGTCATGCCGCGCCAGGAAGCCGACGCCGCCATCCGCGACACGGTGGCCTACCTCGAATCCACAAACGACTTCCAGGCGAGCCCGCTGCCGCAGGATCCCACGTGCTTCGACTACTTCTGGACGCCGGCACAGATGCGCGCAAGGGCGCACCCGCACGTCTTGCGCGCCCAGAGCTTCATCATGGGGCTCTGGGACACGGGCGCCGACGGGCAGAACAACGCCTCGCACGCGTGGGCTCCCGACGGCGACCGCCGCGTCGCCACGAGGCTCCCCATCACCTACGCCGACCGTCTGCGCATACACGGCACCGTGATCCCGGCGTCGGCTGCGCACGGGACGCCGGCCAAGAAGCTCGAGATCAGGACCGACGGCCCCAACTCGCGCCGCCCCGAGCCGGCCGACGACTGGCTCAGCGCCATACAGTCGTCGTGCGTCATCGCCCAGGTCGACAACGGGTCGCTGGAGCGCTGGGAGCCCGACGGGTACCAGCGCAACGGCACGTACTCGCGCGTCTTTGAGGGCGCGTGGGACGCCTGGGACCCGTGGGAGTGCGCCACCCGGGTGAACGCGAGCGGGGACCTGTACAACGGCTACGGCGCCTGCAGCGCCTTCAGGATGTTCCAGGGCGTCCTTGCGCTGTCGACGATCGAGCCCGGCATCATCCGCCTGCTGCCGAGCCCGAAGCTGGCGACGGCATACCTGCTGCTCAGGCCTTTCTTCAGGCCGAAAACGCCGCCGCCGCAGGTGCGCGAGGGCCCCGCATGGGAGGCCTTCCTCGACCCGTCCAACTGGGAGCTCTGCCCCGAGCAGGACTCTGTCATCCACGGCGCCGTGCCCGGCCACGCCCAGCGCGCCACCGAGCTCTGGCACCCGCACCTCCAGCTGCGCCGCAGCATGATCACCCTGCCCACGCTGCAGCCCGGCGACTACATCTTCTGGCACCCGGACCTGGCGTACCACATCACAGCCCACGGCTCGGGCAACAGCAGCCGCCCAGACGACCTCAGCATGATCATCTACCTGCCCGCCGCGCCTCTCACCCAGTCCAACGCGCTGTACCTCGTGCGCCAGCGCAAGGCCTTCCAGAGAGGCCACCCGGGGCCGGACTTTGACTGCGGCGGGACGAGACTGGGCAGCGAGACTCCGCAGAGCGGCAGGATGGGCGAGAAGGAGATTGCGGAGCTGGGCGGCGTCGAGGCCCTGAGGGCCATGGGGCTTGCGCCATGGGACGAAGCACCGGCGCCCAGGCAAGGCGAGGACGTCGTCATGACGAACGGGCACGGGCATGGCTGTGCGGACGCCGAGGCGGAGCTGGTGAGGCTGGCCAACGTCATATTATTCCCGGATCAGTTTGCAATGGGCGGCGGACAATAAGGCAGACAACAGCGTTAGATAGATGCTTGCCTTGCTTTTCACGATACCACGAATGGATGACCCCGAAAGCGAGCCATCCGTAAGAGACTTTATCCTTTTTTTTATCTTGGCAATTTGGGGGGGCTCCAGGAATGCTTACATAAGCCATCTCTCTTCGAGTCGTGAAGAATAAAGACTCAAAAAAGTCAAACCGGAGAGTGAGTCATCTTGATGTTGAGAATCGCTGCCCACATCTCATATACACACCTGGGCTCGCGACGCCTCCATCGACTTGGCACTTGCTGGATGGAACCAGCCGCAAAGCGAAGGAGATCATCTGATGACAACAGCACCACTTTCAGCACTGCTAATAACCCCCTCCACAACTCCAGCAGCTTTCCTCCGTACACCCCCGTTCTGGACATGGACCCATCACAGGGCGTGGAGCCTGTTCGCAGGCCCATCCCCTTTGAGCTCGAGCCTTCGGAGCAGCTCCTCCGCTGGACACTCCTGCGCACTCGCAGCCACCTTGCGACTCAAGACAAGGACGAGGACGAGGACACCTCCACCACAGGGGCGGCGGCACGTGGGCTCAAGATATACATTGCCGGCGGATGGGTCCGCGATCGGCTCCATGGCCTCAAGTGCCACGACGTGGATCTCGCGCTGAGCTCCATGACCGGCAAGCAGTTTGCCGACCCTCTCCAGGCCTTTATCGACAACAACAGCAGCGAGGTCAGAGAGAAGGCGGCAGCACTGGGCCTGCAGTTTGGGGACCAAGCCAAGGCCCTCTGCACGGGCTTCCAGACGACCAAGCAGAACCCCGGCAAGTCCAAGAACCTCGAGACGGCGGTCGGGAGGGTCTTTGGGCTGGATCTGGACCTGGTCAACCTGCGCAAGGAGGTGTACGACGACGACTCGCGCACGCCCGTGATGGACTTTGGATCCGAGGGCGAGGATGCGTTTCGGAGGGACTGCACCATCAACGCGCTCCTCGTCAACATCGAGACCCTGGAGATTGACGACTGGACCGGCGGGCTCGAGGACATGGACAGGGGCATCATTCGAACGCCGCTGGCGCCGCGACAGACGTTTCTCGACGATCCGCTCCGTGTCCTCAGACTGATTCGAATGTGCGGCAAGATGGGGTTCGAGCTCGATGCCGAGACGAGGAAGTGGATGTGCCGGCGCGAAATCCACGAGGCGCTGGGCGCCAAGGTGAGCCGCGAGAGGTTTGGCATCGAGGTGTTCAAGATGATGCGCGGCGCCGATGCGCGCCTGGCAATGGCGCTGATCCACGAGTGCGGCCTGTGGCGAAACGTGTTCCTCGGGCTCGAGTCAACGCTCGACCGAGAGCTGCGGCGGACACTCCCGGCGGCCGCCGCCCAGGACGACGACGGCAAGGATGGTGATGACGGCCATCTGGTGAAGCCGTGGCCGCCGACGTGGCCTCGAGCGTACGACTTTTTGCATGCACTCCAAAGCCACGACGACGGCCCGGTCGGCCAGCTGATCCGCCAGGACCAGGATGGCATCCATCTCTACTGGCTGGCGGCGGCATACGCTCCGCTCGCCCCGCTCCCGAGGGAGCACCACAGGCAGGCCGTCGAGGACGTCACCAGCAGCCTGAAGCTCACCGTGCCGCAAACCCGACTCGCCCAGGCCTTTTTCACGCACTATTCCTCGATCCGCGACACCATCGCCACCTTCAAACCGTCGCTTCCGCGGAGCTGGACCGGCCTCCGGATACGGCAGTGGGGCCGCACGTGGCGCATTCAGCTGGTGTGCTCTCTTCTCGCACAGGTCGTTTGCGACGCCGACTTGGCCGCCCCGCGGACGGCAGACGAGGCGCGCGCCGACCATCTCAGGGGCTACGACGCCTTTGTCGAGTCTGTGCGGCGGAGGGGCCTCGAGGATGCGCATGCCGCCAGGCCGGTCCTGGACGGCAAGGAGATCATGGAGCTGTATGGGGTTGGGAAAGGCGGGGCGTGGCTGAAGGCGACCATGAATGCGCTGGTGGAGTGGAAGTTTGACAACGAGGAGAAAGGACTGGAGGAGGCCAAGGCGTGGCTGCTGGCGCAGAGGGGGGGGCTGGGCGTTCCTGAGGCGTGAACGGGGAGACTCTGGACAAGATTCGTCAAAGGACTGGCCTGTGAGAGTAGTATGTGATAATATATTTATGTGATTTTTTAAATAGTAATTTGCCCGATGTATCCAACCGCCAATAAATAGCCGAAAAGCCAAGCCCACCAGGATCGAAAAGATATCGTCACACAGACAAAGCCTCCTAGACCGGGGATAAAATCAGGCGGCTCTCTGACCTCCCGAGTAGTGAGCATCGACAGTCACGTGACTCGTATTGAGGAGATGGAGAACTTGGCTCGAAGGAGCATCATATTGATAGAGTTTCAACCACCCCCGCCAAAAGCTGCAGCCCGGAAAGTTTCCCGCGACTAACACCCAATTCAGCAGCAATATATCTATACGAAGCAATCAGAGTGGCAATTTGGCGTTGCCATTGTGACGTCGCGCCGGTGCTCTGTCTGAGGTTCTATCAGCTCTCGTCTGAGATTCTATCAGCTCTCTCTCGCCAAGCTCAAAACCAAACTTGCTCGAAACATCGACGTACGCACGCATAAATCCAACGTTTACATAAACCCTGATCAACCTCCCTGGGAATCGCCATGAGCTGAGCCAACGATGGCGTCTGCGCAGCCGACTGCGACCGCGGGCCCGAACTCGCCGTCTCCCGGCGCCCAGCTCACCACGTCACGGCCCCGTCTCCTGCCCCACAACCGTCGCCTTCGCCACCTCAAGCGCATCACGCTGCACAACCTTGCCTTTGCGCAGCCGCCCTCGCGACCTCCGCTGCGCGCGGCCGACGACCATTTCATTGGGGGATCGTCGCTCCGCTCGCCCAAGCGTTCGAGTTCGTCCACTCGTCTTGTGGTCCCGTCGGTCTCGTCCGCCGGGGGAGGGCTGTCGTATACGCGATCATCCGAGGACCTCTCGAGCTTGGCAGCAGCAGCAGCAGCAGCAGCGGCCGAGGATGTCCAAGACAACCTGGCCCACGAGCCGGCATCGCCGCCGCCGCTGCCGCCACAGCCAATAGGCAAAGGCAAGGCCGCAGTACGGCAGGGCGCTGCGGGAAAGCCGGCAGCGCTGAGACGCTGGTCCCTGGCGCTGACGGGGCAGGCGGCGGGGCCAAGAGAGAGGCAGGCGGCGCTGGAGAGAGCGGTGGAAAGCAGACAGGCCGACGTCTTCTTTTCGCTGCACGTCGAGGGACAAGAGGAGCCCGTGTACATTAGCGAGATTGTCAAGCGATCAATGGTGCGTAAGGCCAGGCCAGGCAGGCAGGCTCCCTCCCGGCGGGCGAACAGCTGCTAACACGGGCAAGTTGCGGGCAGAACTTCAACTTTGGCATCTTTGATCTGTCGCAGCATGCACCGGCCGTCTCCCGCTCCTCCCACGTCACCGCCAAGGTGTGGGCCTGCCGGCCGCGACAGGAGTGGACGTTTCTCATCCACGACACCATCGACCTGCGTGCCGCGTCGTTTCTCGGCACAGATCCCAACCCTTCCATACTGCTGCCGCCAAACACTCTTTTGCTCCACCTCTCGGACGGAATATACTCGCTCGACGTGCCGGCCGCCCGCGTGGCGTCGCTGGCAGCAGCAGCAGCAGCAGCAGCAGCACCCTCGGCAAGGGACGCCCCCCCCCAGCCGCGCAACCACGTCAGCCCCGTTCCAATGGCCTCATACAACACCCTGATGAAGCTCTCGACCCTCGAAAGCTCCATACAAGACGTCTTGGCGTCCCAGGAGGAGGTCGCCGCCCATGTCGACAGGATCCTTGCCGATCCCGTCGCCAGGCAAAGGGACCAGCTTCCGCTCGCCCAGGATGACTTGGAGCGTGCCAGCTCCCACGTGTCGCGGCAGCAAGGCGCGCTCCGCGCGGCGCGCAAACGGCGCGACGAGCTCCGAGAGTCGCTCTGCCTCCGACGGCAGGCCATCGAGGCCGGAGTAAAGGCGGCAGAGCAGGCGGCTGCCCATGTTGCCGACGCGCGCGAGAAGCTGGAGGCCTCAAAGGAGGTCGCTGCCCAGAAACGGGAGCAGATCCGCGGCCAGCGCAGGAGAATATGCAACGACATGGCCACGATATACCCAATCACGACGGACCCGCACAATCCGGCGCCGCTGTCGTTCCGCATCTGCGGGCTCCCGCTGCCCAACACCACATATGATGCGGCCACGGCCAGGGTGGTGGACGAAGACGCCATCTCGGCGGCGCTGGGCCTCGCCGCCAGCCTGACGGACCAGCTCCAGTACTACCTCGGCGTGCCCGTTCCGTACCCGGTGTCGCCCTACGGCTCGCGCTCCATGATCCGCGACGACATTTCGCTCGTCCCCGACGCATCGTCCACGAGTCTTGGCCGCCAGAGCGCGTCGGGCGCGCAGCAGCAAGCCTCGGCCGCCCCGCGCCAGCGCGACTACCCTCTTCACCTCCCGCGCGGAGGGTCGACGGCAGGCCAGTTCCGGTTCGAGTACGCGTGGTATCTTCTCAACAAGGACATCGAGGCGCTCTGCGCCGCCCAAGGCCTGCGCGTGGTTGACATCCGCCACAGCCTCCCCAACCTCAAGTATCTTCTCTACGTCTGCGGCGCCGGGTCGGACGAGGTTCCCGAGCGCAAGAGGGGCGGCATCCGCGGGCTCTTGGCCGGCAGCAGAGGCAGAAGCAAGCACCTGGCCGTTCCTGACGCCGATGGCGTCGGAAGCCTGGGGTCCTCGGGGGGGAGTCGGCCGGGCAGCGTGGACAGCGAGGCGACCCAGCCGCCGCACTGGGGGCTCGCGATCGGGGACACAAGAGGAGGAGCCTTGGAGACGGACCCGGCGGTGACCGTGGGGTCGGCCAGCCCGGCATCCACCGCCACGTCTGCGGGAGGACCGCCGGGGGGGCTCAAGCTGCCTTTGGACGACGGGCCCGCAAGAATGACTTTGCGGACAAAGGGCCTGAGGGAGAACGTGGCCTCGTCCTGATGGCTGGTGCGCGAGGGAACGCTGGCGTGTGCATGTGACTTGGAGTTTGGGCGGGTGGGAGCATATTGCATGGATCCGGGTTAGTTATACCATTAATGTTCCGAACCTCGTAGTCAACAGCAGCATACAGCGCAGCATACAGTGCAGCATTCAATAATACTGGGAGACAATCGCGGAAGGGAGTCCACGTGACCAAATCCACGTGATCTAACCACGTGACCAATCAACGTGATCTGATCCACGTGATCTCACCACCCAACATCCTTCCTATCCCATCCGACCATCCCATCTTGACCTCATCCATCCCCAGCCATCCATCTCGACGTCTCTTGTGCACCCGCACCCCGCACCCCGCGATGGGGTCTTCCGCACGCCCCAACCACCCCAATAACCATGTACCGCGCAGATAGCCGCAAGATCATGCGCAAGCTCCTCGGCAAAGTCTCGGCGGCCGACACCCCGGACACAGTCGGCGTCGGGCCTCCGACGCGCCCCAGCACGTCGGCCGCCACCACGTCGGGCATCGTGAAGCCGTCGCGCCTCACGCCCACGTCCGCGCCCGATGCCTCGTACGCGGCGGGGCCGCCGATCCTCTGTCTCGATGCCACGCCCGACAAGCACACGGCCGTCATCGCCGGGCGCCACGTGCTCAAGACGGTCAGGCTCGATCCCGACGTGCTCGTGTTCCGCGACGGGATCGACGTGCGTGCCGTCATCACGTCGCAGCCCGCGCCGGGCGCGGCAGCTGCCATGGGGCCGAACGGGGTCGGGCTCGGTGGTGGCGTCGTCGGCCCCGCGGCGGTGGGGGCTTCTGGGTCCGGCCTGGGAAGCACCGTCGCGGACCAGCTCTCGATCCGCGACGTCAAGTGGCACGGCGACACGACCGTCTTCACGGCGTGCGCCAACGGCAAGATCTTCTCGTACAACATCGCCCACATGATGGCTGGGCTGGAGCTCGACGTCGGCCAGGCGCGCGAGGACACGCGCCAGGTCAACACGCTGGACATCAACCCCCACAGGGACTCGTACCTGCTGTCCGGCAGCCAGGACGGCTACGTGCGGTGCATCGACATCCGCACGCCGCACCGCAGGGCCGGCGGCGTCCTCTCGTACCAGGCGGTGCAGTCGTTCAAGTGCAACCTGGAGGGCGTGCGCCAGGTAAAGTGGTCGCCCAAGATGGGCATGCAGTTTGCCTGCTGCACCGAGGCGGGCACCATCTTCAAGTGGGACCTGCGCAAGGCCACCAGCTCGCTGCTGCGCATCCACGGCCACGACAAGGCCTGCACCGGCATCGCGTGGCACCCGGACGGCGAGCATCTCATGAGCGCCGGCCTCGACACAAAGTGCCACATCTGGGATCTGTCCGAGAGCGCCGACAAGCGCCAAAAGGCCAAGCACACGCTCAAG
>JAOYNU010077505.1:0-157865 GCA_026745395.1 Tympanopsis confertula | reverse complement strand
AGCAAGCGGTACAAGACTCGCGGAGGAGAACAATGCCCATATTCTATGTACTATATTGTTCATGCATGTTAAGGTGTGCCACAGCTGATCTCCGATCTATAAGATCTGGAATGTGGTGGGAATGTCGGGGGATCGTCACTTTGAATCCCCCACGAACGACAAGGATGCAGGTCTCGTCTTGTCAGTACGGGGCTCCCGGGACAGGCGGATAGACGAATTTTTACTCGACGGAGTGGAGCTGCGTGTACTATTGACCCCTGATCACCGGACAAGATTAGGAATCATGGATACTCGATGCGGCCACCAGATCACATTTGATGCAATGCATTGGGTAATGTAATTTGCGTGAGGCCTGCAGCGGTGCAAGGTGCAGGGAGACGCACATTCTGTGGAGTTTGACTGGTTCCTGGATTGATCGTCTCTAATAATAAGCTTTCCTGCGAACGCCGGCGTCTCTGAGACGTCGTTTTGCGACCACACATCACAGCGGAACAGGGGTAATGTTGAAGTCGAGGACCCAAACGGTGGAAATTTCAGACATCTTGGCATTAATCATTGCAGCCCGTAGCCTAATATCTCCAAAAGAATTGTATACTTTGGTCAAACATTCTCCAGACCGTCAAAGTCCGTAGAGTACCCCCCTCCCGAGGTCTATAAGATGAACCCTCTATACTCACAAATCGAAGAACAGTGGACCTTTTCAGTAGAGCAGTGGAACCAGTGACAGCCGGAAGCGCCAAACCCCACCAGCGCAAGGTCTATTGCGGTCCAATGAAGGCCCATCCTAATTTCCAGGCCTTGGGGAGCTCCTTGGAAGCTTCTTGGCCGGCTTGGCTGCGCTTGGCCCTGAAGCGCCTTTCAAAGGCCACAAATCTGGGGGGTGGATGCACGCCCCAGATCTTCACTTCCAGAGACGATCACCTCTTCCTTTCTTCTCTTTACAATGCTATAGATCTCGCTGTTGTCGTTCGTTTCTTCAGCAAGAGTGCCCGATAGCCCACTCCACCGACTTTATACTTCTACACTTCTTGCCCGTCCAAGGCCTCGAGCCCTGCAGCGGGGGCAAAGGACTTTCTTTAACCCCTCGATTTCTTGAAAATTATTAGCGATGCGGGTTGACAGTCCGTCTTCGTTATGTGCCGTTCTTTTGTCTGCTTTTTCTTTCGTTCATAATGCTCATGCTATTGAGCTTTCCGTTAACGAGGAGCGTGAGTCTTTCTTCAATCTCAACTTATAATGATCGGATTATCTTATAAGATACTCCTATAGAATCTGTCCGAGATGCTTCCGCCGAAGTCACCTGGGGAGCCATGACATGGTACCACGGAAACGAATCAGGCGCCATCCCAGGTGCATTCCCTGAGAAATGGTGGGAAGGCTCAGCACTACTCCTCGCCGCCCTAAACCACTGGCACTTCACCGGCGACGACACCTATAACAAAGACCTCAGCGTGGGCCTCCAATGGCAAGGCGGCGAAAACGGCGACTACATGCCCGCGAACTACAGTAGTTATCTCGGAAACGACGACCAGATGTTCTGGGGCCTTTCAGCGCTCCAAGCAGCCGAGTGGGGCCTTCCTGACGA
This sequence comes from Tympanopsis confertula, assembly GCA_026745395.1. Classification (NCBI taxonomy): domain Eukaryota; kingdom Fungi; phylum Ascomycota; class Sordariomycetes; order Coronophorales; family Scortechiniaceae; genus Tympanopsis; species Tympanopsis confertula. The sequence goes on along the minus strand of JAOYNU010077505.1, from coordinate 156,280 downwards.
AGACGAGGGATACTCGTGGCTCTCGCTTGCGCAGGGAACATACAACACTATGAAAGCGAGATGGGATACGAGTATGTGTGGCGGCGGTTTCCGCTGGCAGCTTTTCGTGTATCAGGGTGGAGGGTATACGTTGAAGAACGCAATTTCGAACGGAGGGTTCTTCCAGCTTGCGGCGCGATTGGCGATGTATACGCAGAAAGAGGAATATGCGGATTGGGCGAGGAAGACGTGGGAGTGGTGTGTTACTACGCCGATGATTGATAATACGACGTGGATTATCAATGATTCGACGCAGGGCTCGAATGAGTGTGCGGATGCAGATCATATGCAGTGGTCGTACAACTATGGTGTTTTCCTTGGAGGGGCGGCGTATATGTACGCCTATGTGAGTTTATCAACTATAAAAATCCATCAGAAGAGACTTAACTAACGAGATACAGACAAACGACGAGTACTGGCTTACAATCGTCAAAGGAATCCTCAAAACAATGTGGAAAACCTTCTTCCCGCACGGAATCTTCTACGATCTAGACTGTGAAATTCGCGAAAACTGCAACAACAACGAAGTCCTCTTCAAAGGTGAAGTATCCAACTGGCTCGGCCTAACCGCTCTAATGATCCCCTCCCTCTACGACGAAATCATGCCCAAGCTCAAGTCCTCCGCCGTAGGCGCCGCAGCATCCTGCACAGGTCTCGGCAACAACAGCTGTGGCGTCCGATGGTACAAATCTGAGTTCGACGGGCATCATTCCATGGAGGCGGAAATTAGCGTCAGTCTGCTGATGAGCATGAATATGCTGCCCTATGTCGATCGGGACGAGAAGAAGCCGCTTAACGTTGATCAGGGCGGAAAATCGAAGTCGAATCCCAAGGCGGGAGACTTGCATGACAATGACGATGCTGCGACCATGTCGCCTGTTACGACGGGTGATAAGGCTGGAGCGGCTATTTTGACTGTTTTATTTACAGGCGGGTTGATTGCTATGACGGTGTTTATGTTTATTGGGGCATAGCGCTTTTTTCTTTCTTTGTAAATTGATACCTTTATTTGTATATAATTGACAAAATTGCATATTGGAGCCTTTATCAGTTCATATTTGCGGAAATGTACAGATTCTCCGGTTCCAGATGCGCTTCGTTATCGTTTCTGACAATGAAAACTCAGAAATGTAGTATTCATCGTACATGTCTGGTCTTGGAGCCTCGTCGTGTATTTGAGGTCCGTCTCTCATCGATTGATCGCCAGATTTCTCTTGCTGGTTCATCTGTCGCCCGGTAAACGAACAGGAACCCCTCCAGTATCCTCTTGACACTCCCCCAGTCCTCCACTCCCATTTTTGAAATTTGGATAGACAATTGCGTTATAAACCAGTCTCCATGAGGGAGACCGTGACCCGCAAGAGCTCCAACAAAAAGAGACCAGATAAGCATATCGGAGCATCTCCGCTCAAACTCTTCAAAGTTCTGCTCAAGCATACCCTGTAGTCGCATCGCCATGACCGCTATGCAGGGCACACCCTGGAACGTCCAAATGCGACTAATACTGTAGAGAAGAATAGATAAGATCAGAGTCGTTTCGAGGGGGTCAGATGACGCCGACTCCTTTAATTTGATTAGTTCGTAAGTCGTTAGAAGAAGGCGGTCGTTTTCAATGGGAGCGAACTTCGCGCTCCATGAGAGCATGTTCTCGTAGCAGATGACGAGATATTTCAATGTTTCGACAAAAATGGTGAGATGTGGGTTGAGGGATTCGGATTGGATTATTTGTGTTAGCCGCCTTCCTAAATTTGAGACGGAGTTTTGCTTGGATTTGGGCGGGAGAGAGGGTATTCTTTGGCGCCATTTGGGACACATTGAGAACATGAGCGGCTTGTCTGTCATCAATGCGTGCCATATATCACCACTGTGATTGTTATTAAAGACGTGGATTGGAAAAGTGGTGATTTGCGGGCATACCAATATATTTGGGTTATAGTCTCATTCGCGAAGACATCTAAGCCCCCGCTGCCTTGGATGAGTCCTTGGAGTCCTTGGCTGTGACCTTCAATTGCTTCTAGATTGACTTCAGTTGCCTGCTAGAGTCAGCATATTGTGGATTGAGTAGGTAGCTGTGCGCATACCTCTAGGCATAAGATATGCGCCACGACCAGGACTGTGGTCTCTTTAAATCTGTTGGGTGGGTCGTTGGTCATCTTTTGCAGTGACTTGATTGTTTGAGAGCGTAGCTCGAGTGAATCACGCATGGCTTCACCGAACATCTGTGGTGTGCCGTGTGTTGCTAGTCTAGCAGCTCGATGAGATGCGCTCAGCGATAGCATGATTGCCGCGAGACTTGGCTGGTCGAGGGCTTGTTGCCAGGTCCAGTGAGTCATAGCTCCACGGCTTAATGGAAAGACAATTGGTGTGATATGCTTGAGATCTAGAATTATGTTAGTCTTTACGTTGAGCTCTTGAAGCCGCAATATTGAAATTAGCGGGGATCAGGCGATACTTACGATAGTGAAAGTAGGAGTTGATATCTCGCTTTAAACGAGATCCGGATATTGGAAGACACTCCATGGGTCCCATTTCGGGGGATTTATAAAGAGTCGCCGATACAGATGGATCGGTAGGTGGTGGATCGCGACGGCTCTTAATCTCAGGGGAGTCTAGCCGCACCAGACAGCCCGGGCCATGATACTCACTCTCCGGACTAGGAGTGGGATAAGGACTGTGTTTCTTCAGAGGCTGCTTCTTCGCAGGGAGCGGCGTCAAGGAATCCTTCAGATTCTGCTGCATCTTGGCCTTCCGCGACTCGCTCTGCCTCTTCTTGATGAAGGAGTGCTTGAGCTTCGATGTGGCGATATCGCGACCAGTCTCGCCCGAGTCCACCCACAGGAAGCTCCCCGACATACTGGCCGGTACAGTGTCGACAACAGTTAGGCCGTTACTCTGTGTAAAACTTCAGGCGCTCGGCGATTGCAGGAACTCCCTGGAGATCCATCGAGGGAATACGCGAGTCAGTTGGCGAGGCAGTGGGGGATGTCAGCATTAGCGGCCTTGTTTAGCGGGCCCAATTGGCCCTACCAACTATTGAACCGCATTGATCTCTCCACGACGATCCTGAAGCTCGGATCTCCTAATCTTTCACTCGGAATCTGGTCCTTCTGGGTCCAGGTGGCCCGAGTTGCCCACTTGTTTTGCAATAAACTTTTTCGCATCCTGTCTTCTGAGTCGGGGGAGAGAGCCGGATGCTGCTGTTGCGTTTGAGGCGAGCGAAGGAGCGAAGAGAGTAAGAAACGAGAGTTCGACGAGAAATTATATTAAATATTCTCAGCCTCAGATCTAGATGTACTTTATCCCACGTTTAATCTACATATCCCGGGGCGCATAAACGCAGGGGCCCGATGTACCCGACGTCCCTTGCACGGGCAAATCTCAACCCACTTTATTCACCCTTGCGCTATTCCAGCTCTGGACATTGGTGTCGCGATCCAAACTCTCTTATCTCGCGGATTGATACCAAGAACCATCGAGGTACACTGCGAAGAGGCGGCAGATCCCATTGATTGGTGCACGCCAAACGTCGTCACCAGGGGTCGATCATCTGCAGCATGGGCCAACTCCTGCGACAGTTGGGACGATTCCAGTTAGCAGTGCCTCGGCGATCCCCTGACTTTCTCCAGTGAACCATGGCCTTTGCATCGAGAAAATCGAACTCTCATTCGCCACCTTCCCCCCCAGTCCTGCCACAAGGAACACATCCGGGGGCAAGAGCGACCATACGTGAGTAGCATCATTTTTACGCATTGCAATACATGAATGAGCTTTGACGCTGATTCTGCGTTCTAGACCATGATCCATACGCGTACACAAGTGGAAGATGGCTCAACCGGGACGAGCTCCAGCGAAAGTCACGCTACCTACGCTTTGACTTTACCGCGCTTTGTGACCAAGTTCTCCATGTCTGTCCAGGAGCAACTAAGATCGTCGATTACGAGAAGAAAGATGGTGGATTCCACAGAGTCTTTTCATTCACAATGGATAATGGCTCTTGCGTGATAGCAAAGTTACCAACGGTATCGCCGGCCCACCCAAGCTGACGACCAACTCTGAGGTCGCAACAACGACATATTGTAAGCTTCGCCTCCTTGATTCTTGCAAGTGAGACAAGCGACATGTAACACAAATTCTATGTCTTATAGTACGGAATAAGCTGTCGCTCCCGATACCGACAATCCTAGCTTGGAGCGACGATTCATCGAATGCAATCGGCGCAGAGTACATCATAGAAGAGCACGCCGTCAGTGTCCAACTATGCCAACGGTGGCCTACAATGATCCCGGAACAACATATGCTATGTACGAAGGCGCTTTCATTGACATTGAAAGAGATGGCGTCCTTGGACTTCCCAGCGTATGGTAGTCTATACTTTTCCGAGGTGCCAATAGACGCGAGATTGAAGGTCCCACTCGAGAAGGGCTTCTGTATCAGACCACATTGCAGTCCAATCTTTTGGAACCGGCATCCGGGCGAAGCGGAACTTTATGGTGGTCCAAGTCCCCACTGCGGGCCATGTAAGCTTCATACCCCTGCCAAACTCGGTAGTATTTGCTAATGAAGACGTGAAACCGGGGAAATCACTCCAAGATTATGTTTTTGGCTTAGTAGAGACTGGCTTCTCCCGCTTACCGAGGCCCGGGACCGTTAGTCAAGAGCTCGCTTCTCACCAGGGATCAATTGAAGACCACGTTTCTTTAATAAAAGCCACCAGAGACGTGTTGCAAAGGTTGATCGAAGATCAGCGTGTTCAGAACGCTGCTTCTTCTGCTCTCCTTCATCCGGATTTCCACACGAGAAACATTTTTGTGTCGCCTGAGGATCCGACTATCATTACCGGCCTGATAGATTGGCAGTCAGCAAGCATTGAACCTGCATTTATCTACGCGAATGAGGGACCTGATTTCGCTACACCTTGTCGAGGATGTGGATGATGTCCAGTCTATACACGATCAAAGTGAAACAGACACTTCAAGTGAGAAAGAGCGCGAGCGGAAAGATGCAGCAATCTGTCATCTGACGTACGATGTGTGCTTAAAGGGACTCGTTCCTAAACTAAGTGAAGGACGACTACTTGGCCAGTCTTTATTTCGGCTATTCCATTCCTGCCACACTACATGGCGAGATAGTGCTCCCGCGATCCGCCAGCAACTATTCGAGTTGTCGGCCCACTGGTCAGAATTGGGCTTGCAGGGCTCTTGCCCGTATTCTCCAACCGAAGAGGAGATCGCGAAACATGTTAAAGACTATGAGGATTTCGAGACTGTTCAAAAGCTAACGTCGTGGCTAAGTCGCTCTATAAACACGAACTCAGATGGCTGGGTCTCAAATGATGCTTGGGATGTCACGAAAGACGTCCATCTTGCAGCGTACGTGGAATGGATACAAACAGCCAGGGAGTCGGAATCGCATAGTGATGGTATGAGTATTGAAAAAGCGAATTTGTTGTGGCCATTTGATGCCAGATGAAGGAACTGGCGTTGCAGTGGAGGAGCGTCTTCTCCGAAGCAATAATGTAGAGAATTAAATTCAGATCAATTTATCTACAACACAGCGCGTCAATGATGCTCTTTATCCTCAAAACCGGGTTTGATATCTCCACTTTTGTTTGATCCAATTGGTTCACGGCAGATGCCCCATTATCATAAATCCCCGAAGACCTCCCCGAGGTCTCAGAGCCCCGGGCCGTGCATTTGCCTCCGGGGCGATACGAGGGCAATCAATCATAGCCCCGGGGGCCATCGATCGAGAGATCGATTGTATATCGTTAGTCATCAATTCAGGACAAGCCTGAGCGGGGGAGCAATTTGTTGTTGTGCTAGCAGTTACATATGTTCAAACGTACCTGCATTGATATCGATGCCTGGCTCCATCAAAAGATACACAGTCTTACTTCGAGACAGACTTGTGGCCGAAAGAAAATCATCGATGTCCACGGGTGCTTCACCACCTTGTGGTGGCAAGTGATATTTTTAAGGTTAAATTCGAGCATGGCTGGATTTGTTAGTTGACTTTGATCCTCTAAGACCTCCATCTAGGGAACATTCTTGTCCGCCTTTCTAAAGGGATCAATTTTTCTTGCGTCCGAGTTGTACGAGACATTCGGAGAGCTATGATCCGAGGCTGTTTTTCCTCTTGATAACAGGCCTTCTCCCCATGGCGTACCTCCACACGTTTTTATTCCAGGCTGGTTTGGCATCCTCAGCGATCAAGTTACCCGTGGAGAGGAGAGAATCACATTTACCGATTTTGGAGAATATTTCAGCTACAAAAAACAACCAGAACCTTTTCAAAGGCTCTTCCTCTCCTCCAGCCACCCGAGGCCAGGTTCTCGGACGAACCGCTATCGTTTCCATCAGATATTTGGACACTCACCTGTACCATCTAGGGGATTGAAAGCCATCGACCTTTGTTCGAGCCTCCCTTCACGACTCCAGGCCATGTCACTGCGGAGCAGGTCGAAACCCTCGGCGTTTTACCTCCAAAGTGGTGGGACAGGTGGAGCAGAAGACTGGAATGGTTCAACGAACAGGGCAAGCTAGTTCTAAAGAAAACCTCTATAGACCGCGATGACGTGCGCCGATATCGAGATTAGAGATTCGAATACTCTACACAGAAGCCCCGGGCCGAGGATGGCTTAGAAGTCGTGAGCGAGAGTGAGAGGGCTGCGTTTATGGCAATGCTTTTGTCGATGCGCCCTTTCAGCCAGAGGAAAGAGCGACAACAAAGCACCTTCTACAGTCTGAATGGATGAAAACATGGGCAGAACCGGCCCTTGAGAGAAGTGGTTCATTTTCTAATCCTTAGATGATGATCGACAAAAATTTCGGATGTTGATCTTTGTGGACCTGTTTGAGGTCGCGGCTATTTTCAACAGCCTGATCGCGTGCTTTTCCACTATCTCCTCTGGAGATCTGACTATTGACTCGTTACTGATCTCAGGCAATATACGCCTTCACAGCACAATCAAAAAGCCTGGAAATATTACTTGAGAATATTTCCTTAGAAACTGGATTTGAAATGTCTTCAGTGATTTTCTTATGCTCGGGCCAGTGGAAAAAGAATGCTCGGCAAGCAAGGGGCAATGAGCACATTGAAGATAATGATTCATGACTCTATACCAACTATGAGCGAATATTCCTCTTCAACCTCGGAGTTTCCGACTCATGCCAAGTTGTTTCGGCTCATTTCCGCGGTCGGACATCAACTGCCCTGATGATCTGGAAACTCCGAGCAAATTGCGGGACAGGGAACAGTTCCCCTACATTCCCGTCCAGTCACAACGCTCCTTCTCTCTTCAGAGCTACCCTTGTCTACTTCCAGCCGCATCATACCAGCCAAAGTCTCTTCCCCACGAGGCAAATAACAAGGGTTTTCCGGCAAACACTCTCCACATTTGCGGGGAATGTGGATGTCAAGGAGTCCACATGGCGGGAAGCCATCTGCCGAGACGGAAGACCGGTGCTCATAAAGATGGGCCTCAGCAGTTATGATGTTGAAAAGCGTACAACCTAGAATTCGCGATTGTCTTCAGCCAGCATGCGGGCTCAATTACTTATCGCTGCGCTGTTCCAAAGTGCCCTAGCAACACCTGTATCATCGTCAGCCTCAGCCGACTCATTTGTGAACTGGCGCACTTTCCGCGCCAATGGAGTCAACTTGGGGGGCTGGCTTGAGCAAGAATCAAACATTGACACTGCGTGGTTCAACCGATATTCAGGCGGTGCTACTGATGAATGGGGTCTTTGTGAGAACTTGGGCTCGCGATGCTCTAGTGTGTTAGAGCACCGGTACTCGACCTTTATCACAACAAAAGACATTGACCTGCTAGCGAGCGGGGGTGTCAATGTTCTCCGCATCCCAACGACATACGCTGCCTGGATTGAGCTTCCAGGCTCGCAGCTTTACTCCGGCAAGCAACAAGAACATATCCAACGCATTGCGACCTACGCTATCGAGCAGTATGGAATGCATATCATTGTGGACCTGCACTCCCTCCCTGGTGGAATCAATGGCCTTGATATTGGCGAGGCAGTGGGCCATTATGGCTGGTTCAACAATGAAACGGCATTAGAGTGGTCTCTACGCGCGGTAGATGCGGTTATCGACTTCGTACAGAACTCTGGTCATCCGCAGGCATATACGATCGAGCCGATCAACGAACCAGCCGACAACGAGGATTTCTCTGACTTCGGAACACCTGCTGCTCTGACTGACAATGGAGCAGCGTGGCTGCTGAAGTACTTTCAGAAAGTGATCGAGCACGTGAAGAAAGGCGACTCACGTATTCCCGTGATGCTTCAAGGCAGTTTCAAGCCAGAGACGTTTTGGTCACCGCACTTCGACAAGGACGAAAACATCGTTTTCGACTTACATCACTACTATTATCAATATAGTAATGCGACTTCAGCAAACCTGCCTACATTCATCAATGCAGATGCGCGGGAAAGTGCAGGTGATGGGAAGTTCCCCACTTTCGTGGGTGAGTGGGCGATCGAGGCTGGAGGTAACAACTCACTAGCGCTGAGAGGGAGGAATGTTAATGCTGGAATCTCTGCCTTTGCGCACTACACACGTGGCAGTTCGTATTGGACAGCGAAGTACAAGAACAATGCGACCGTGGCTGGTGAGGGGTTGAAGGAGAATTATTGGAACTACGAAGGGTTTATCCAGAAAGGATATCTGAGTGGTTGATCGTGGCGAGCACCGCCGAAAGATCGCTCGTGTCTGCATTATATCACATATCACATTTTGAAACATATCCAATGAAACAACTGTGAGCAAATAAAGAATAGTGAAAGGAGAGGAAAATAAGTGCCTTCGAAGGCTAAGCAAATCAAAAGCTACAAAAAACATCATCCTGGGTATATACTCCGTAGACCCTTTTGGGTTACTTATGGGGATCTCACACCAGACGGGAGCTCTCCACCTCCAGGGCTCGCTTTCTCAGCCCGGCATACCGGACTCTGCATCCTCTTATCTGCTTCACCATCTCTAGATCGATCGATCATCGCGTTGTCATCTTTATCTATCCATTTTCCTTAGAGCCCGGTGCCCGTAGCGTCATGATTTAGTTCTATTGCCGGATGGTTGCACAGGGCTTAGGTAGCTCGATCAAGGCATACAATAAAGGAACCAGATCAGCGGTTCGCAGGTAGACCCATCCTAAAGCGAAAGGGCCGGGTGATGTGTGATGGATCTTGGAGAGCATAATCACCGTGAGAGAAACGATCATCGCTTTTACGAGTCATGCATGATGTAGATAGGGGAAAGATGTCAGCGATTGGCTAAGAGTTACAGGTTGAATTCTCCGAGAGGGGTAATCTCACTCTCCACGAGATTGATCATGCATGGCGGAAACTAGTTTGGTTCTCGTACTCCGTACATTATTTAGGTTTGCAAGATGAACTTGTGTAACCGGAGATCTTGACGCCATCCTCAAAAATCAAGGTGCATTCTCTTCCAAATTCAGATCGACTAGAGCTGTGGGAAGTTATTGGCACATCTAACAGCTCTCAGATCACAGAAGAAGGCAAAACTTCTTTTTAGAGTAACACGGGGTCACTGGCCTTGCGCCTTTACGGATAAGCATGTCCTAACCAGTGAGCTCTACTTAAGGATTTTATATCCGCAGCATCTTCAATATAAAAGCCCTATCATGTCCGTGGAGCTCAAACGTTGGGATTCACACTCAGTTGCCAGAATCTCACAACTAAACATTAAACAGCTTCCCCCTTATCCTGATTTACATCTTTCATTATGAAGATCCAACTTATCCACTACTTCTTCTTAGCTATGGCTGCAACTGTATTTGCTCTACCACAAGGTATCAAAGAGGAGAATGCAGTTAAGCCTCGAGCTCCGGAAGCTGCTGATGAACCGCCCAATATTGAGAAAGCTGTCCAGTATGCCCTTCAGAATGTGGCTGTAAGTACCAGATTAATGACGCAAATGTTGGCAAATCAATGAGACAAAACAAAGCTAACTAAATCACAGAAGGAAGGAATTGTATGTTCAAAATCCCTGTTACAAAATATTAATCAGTTAAGAAAGATCATTGACGGATAGTGATCAACAGTATGTAAGTTTAGCTGGAGATATCCATTATCAAAGGCATTAAACTATGAACAAGGCTAAGCTCGTGTAACATTAGATTCTCGGTAATAAGAATGAGAAGAAGTAAGGAGCCATTTAGTGATATGAAATGGTGGAGTTCCTGGCCAAAGGGACACTCAGGGCCGCCATCCCCGTAATATTAGCGCCATTCTTGGCATTGGTGCATATAAATCAAGTATGTGACAAGTCGTTTGACAGAGGAGCAGAGGAAAGAATCACTAGAAAGCAGCTAAAGGCTCTGTAAGTGTGACACTTCTCTGGATTCGAAATGCTTGGCGATTTGAGAAGAACTAAGTATGCTGATAGCGATCGGCAATAGTACAGAATCCTCGTCACTCGAATCTAGCCACCCATTCAGCCAAAGCACTCGACACCATATTCATCATTCCTCCAGTCTGAATAGGGGACTCCATTGCTCATTATTATCGTATTACCAGTCTTGGTATGGGTTTCCCCTGTCTCTTATAGCGGACAGGTTTCCCCATCCCCTTGTACAAATGTGGAAGACTCATCTTTTCAGACAATATTCTAGTTCCAGTAAGCAAAGATTGAACACAGCAAGTTAGGCTTTTATTCAGAAGATTTAGATATCATTGAGAAGCTCTATGCAGAATAAGAGATAGAAGTTCAAAAACCAAACAAAGCACTGCGTAATCACATTATTCGTTCCAATATGGCACAAAGAATACGCCCATCCCGAGAATTTCGGCACCAAAGCCAATCGCAAATATCGAAGTATGATGTAGTGAAAAAAAGCGATAAACCAATGAAAATTGCTGAAACGTATCGCTGGCAATTTTTTATTTTCATTCTTGTCGAGACCGAAGTGGAGATTTTAGAGCTAAGCCATGATCTCGGCCTTCAGCAAATCACAAGAAGGGGGTACTGTTAGACGGACCTCGGTCACTATTTGGACCTCCGCTAAACCGCATCTGCTCTAGTATGTAATTTCCTATAATTGGGCTAGGGAGCCAAAATGAATATAGAAGTCCCTCGAAGTATCTACACAGTATGTACACTTTGTGTACTCTACAGGAGTAAGCTATTTAGATTTGAAGCCACGAGTTTCTCTTCCTGTCTCTATTACTATATTATCATTACTATCTTTGTTGATTGAGACCATACCTAGTATATCAAGGGACTTCTTAGTTACCTTGCCACTCTGGCCTGATTGTATGGAAGATTACATACTAGACTAGATAAAATTTAGTGGCAGTCCGAATAAAGATGGAGGGGTCCGTCTAACACGACTCCAGGAAGGCCATGTTTGCTCTTCTGGGCTACCTGCAGGAAGGCAAGTGAAGGATGACGGGCAGTCAAAGAAGCCAATCAAAAGCACCAAAACATAAAAGGAATACATGTAAAGCTAATTACAGTTAACAGAGGGAAGCAATGGTCAATATCTGGTTTCATCAAGTGACTCGCGAGCCGAGACACGAAGCGACCTCAAGCGGGCCGGCTGGGCCATCATTTTTGGAATCTAACAAATCGAGACAAGAAACTGTGAGCATATATTGTCTACAATAAAGCTAGGAAGCATAGTAGACTAAGCCCTAAAAGTGCAATAGGAAACACCCATATAGAGAAGGAGGGGGACGGAGGCATTGAATTTATCTGGGCCTACTTATGTAGAGGAAAAGACGTTCACCGATAGGACACGTTCTATGCTTTGGTCACCTTGAAACCCCCAGGCATCTGGTCCTGGAAGATACCAGTAGGGTCGTATGTTTTCGCAGCCTTTAAAATTTCCTGGAAATTCGTCTCTCCGTACGTTCGAAGAGGCTTCTGGCTGTTGTGTGCGTAGTTCATGTAGATATAATCATTATCCTCGCCAATGCTCTGCGCATATTCGCGCACCTGGGTCAAAATCCTGTCTCCTGCATACTGAACAAGAGAGTCATCGGCACGGTCCTCCCATCCAAGGAAGAGCAGATATACTTGAGACCAAAACTTCAGTTATAATGATATCATGTAGAGTAGAGGGAAAGAACATACCGAGATTATTCTTTTTCATTCTGTCAAGACCGAGAACATTTCCGCCATTACGCTTTGCCCTCTCGCCGAAGACCATGGGAAACGGCTGCAAAAAGCTAGTGAAGCTCCAATCAATACTGTTCATATAGGGATGCAGCTCTTCAACCACCTCAGTCTGCGTATCGACGATTTTCTGTAATACGCGCTCATCATTTCCAAAAGTCAGAGTAAGCAAAATGACTCGTTGACCAGATGGGGGCGCAGTCTCCATCATGAGATCGTAGATATCAGTAAATCGCAACGAGTTAGCATGGCTTGGTATATCCAGGAACTCTTTGTACGCAGATGCATTTGCGACGGGAATTAAATACTGAGGTGCCGTCGCAGCGATAGTTGTACGCAAAATCGAGGAATACTGCCAGAAGCTGACCAGACATGCATTCGGGTCGTCCGCTACTCGATTGGTGAAGTTGACCAGGGCTGACGCCTGCTGAGCGAAAGTGGACATATCGTGCAGAATGATGCCACCCCAAAGATTCCCTTGCGGGAAGGCACGAATTTTTATCTTCGTGATGATGCCGAAGTTGTTTGAGCCGCCCTTTTGAGCCCTGAAAAGATCGGCGTGCGACTCGGTGTTGACGTTGATGATTTCACCGCTGGCAAGGACCATCTCGATGTTCTCGATGTTATCACACACGAATCCGTCTCGTGCCGCGAAGTATGATAAGCCACCTGCAGTTCATATTGAGTAAGTTGCTCGTATTTGAGCTTGACATTATATCCTTACCTCCAAGAATCAGACCCATTCCAACTGTATCCGATCGCCCACCAGTCACCGCAACGCCATCCTCTTTCAGCGTTTGGTACACAGATTTCCATCGAGCTCCAGCCATAATAGTTGCAGTCGAGTTCTCGGCATGATACACTGTAGAGTTCATCATAGACATGTCAATCGTCACTCCGTCCTGGGCACCTGCAGCGCCTGGCCAAACTGTGTGTCCGCCACTTCGAACTGCGAATTTGCACTCTGGTGATCCATCATCGGCATCAACTAGAACTCTCACGGCTTGAGAAACGTCTTCAGCAGATTGAGGTTGTAGCAAGCATGTGGGATATACTCGTGCATTGACGGCATAGTGGGAGTGTATTGACTGCGTGTATGCATAGTCTGCGGGGAAGAGGAGACGGTCATTGAGAGGGGAATTGTAGAGAGCAGTGCACTGAAACCAGTCAGTTGATACAAATTTAGAGCAGGAGACGTCTCTCACATACACACGGTGATTTCGTTACGAGTGATGTTGGGTTTAAAGCACTAAGCAGCGCAACGGTGTTGAGACAAAGCTTCATGTTTCCTGATTAAATTGGTTCCGACATATGGGCAAGGGTCACGAAAATGAGCAAAACGAACATTGGAGCCAAGAAGTGGAGTCATGAGTCTAGTGGATTGAACATAATATCAGTTGGATAGAGCTAAGCAAGCTTTAGGGTACATCTCATGTTCCACAACCAATAAAAGGGGGGTGTTCAGCAAACGGTGGAGTTGACAGGATTCGTCATCCGAGCGACCAGGATGGAATAGATTGAATTGCAATCGTGGCGGTCAGCTAATAATTTTGCGAAAACTCGGGATACAGTATAAATGCTACTTTGTCTTTGCCCGTGAAGATATTTGATGCGTTGCTCTGTACACCCGGGGTGTTAACCCCTCAAATTCCGCTGGAACGGTGGTTGGAACCACGTATGACAAACAGGTTTCTACTAGTCCCAAGATTAAGTGGACAATTTGTAGACTAACAACGTGGCGAGGTCCGGGATGAGATCGCCCTTGTCATGCCCGAGAAGATTGGTCGGCCCGTTCCAACGGGTTTTTTAGCTTGCACAAGCGGAGCAAGTGGATACGTGGAAATTAGGGGCCTGGCCCTTTTATGTATCAATTATGACTTTGTAAGCTTGAGTCATAAAGTTTCTATTCTGGGCGACAGCAAATCATTTCATGTGAAGTTTTTATCTTTGGGAACACACGTGTTGCGGCTCCAGAAATTGGCCCAGATTTCAACTGCTTGCAGCTTATCGAAACCTTAGGAGATCTACAAGAGGTCAAGCTCAAGCTCAAATTCCATTCTTTTGCTATAAAGCCGATCATAGAATAGAGAAGCATCAAATTTAGTTCAAGTTATCCTTCAACGGCGCAAAATCCCAATCCACTCGGATCATGTCGGCAGCTTTCTCCGCAACAGCGTACACACTGCTGCAAATGTTCCCACTCACATTGTTTGGGAAAACAGATGCATCCGCGACTCGCAAATTATCCACGCCCTTGACCCTCAATCGGGAATCTAGAGCATCGCCCATGGCAACACTGCCAGAGATATGATACTCACCCGCCACAACATCTTGCGCCAAAGGCTTGCAAGTCTGCAGATCGCTAAGGTCATGAGAAGGATCAGGGTTAATACGCTCCCCGATAAAATGCTTGACATGGGAAGAGTTCATCACTTTGTCCGTCCACCGGAGCGCGGCCGCTAGAAGGATTCGATCGGCTTCTTCACCTGCATAATTAGGCTGGATGATAGGCTGCTTAGTCGGATCTAGAAATGAATTAGCTATTTGCCACCACATAAAGATTCGCACATTATGGGATGGACATACCGGAGCTCTCGATATGGACGTATCCTCGAGCGGCAGGATACTGCAAGCACACGGCCATGCTCACACCAGCAGACTCACCTTGCTTCGGTGGTGCAAACAGCTGGCTCTGATGTTCAATGCCAGCGGGGTTTCCTCTCGCTGGAATAAATACCAGCTGGATGTTTGCCGATATGTCGCTTTGAAGATGCTCAATGATCTTGGCAAGCTGCTTTTCGTGGAATGAACTTGTTGGTTTGATGTCACGAACAGCTTGCACAAGTTCCTCCAGCTCTTCCTTGGATAAGATAGATTTTGCTGGGAAGAACCCCTGCATGGTTGACGTACAACTCAGTGGGCCGCCACCAGTCTCCACGTACTGCTTTTGCACTGCTTCCATGAGCTCTGGCTGCATCTGAAGGGTATCTAGGGTGATGGTTTCAGGTGTGACCTCGTAAATGGGCAACACGAGCGAGTGGTCCATGAGGTTTGCCCCGACAGCAGGGTTAGCTATTTTGCACTCGACCCCGGCAGCAGCAAGAACGGCTGGATCACCAATGCCGGATAATTCAAGTATTTGAGGAGATTTCAGAGTGCCTCCGCAAACAATGACTTCTCTTTTTATGGCGACTTCATACTCTTTTCCACCGTGTGAGAGACTGACACCTGTAGCCTTGTTGCCATCTAATATGACTCGGTTGACTATAGATTCGCAAAGAACTTTGAGATTTGGCCTGGATCTGTTGGCTTCGTAGTAGCCTCGCGCGGCGTAGCTACGCTTTCCCTTATTTGGACCTGTACGGATGATCGAGCCTAGAGTTTGGAAGAAGCCCAGATGATCGCCACTCCAGGCATCCACTGGTTTCTTGGTAAACCCAGTAACCTCATCGCATGCCTTGATAAAATGGGTTTCAATTTCCGGGATCGTGTCGTTAAAGCTTGTTCGAACGGGACCACTGGTGCCATGAAGCTCGCCTATCAAAGGCATGTTCGAACGATCTTTGATGGCAGGGTCCAGTGGCTCGAGCGTCTACCTCATAGATTAGCAAGTGGAATGACGATTCGGAGCCGAAGACGATACTTGATGCTTGCGGAGGTAGTGATACATGCTCTCTGCCGACCAGCTCTTGTCTTCGCACAACTCTGCCCAGTCGTTGTAGTCTTGCAAGGAGCCGCGGACGTACATCATATAATTGATGCCACTAGAGCCTCCAAGAAGCTTTCCTCGTGGTATGTGGTGGACTAGGTCCTTATTGTATTTCTACTTTCATCAGCAACATTTCCGCGTTGCTCGCAATTTGTGTCGAGCCATACCTGGGGTGCTGTATACATGCACCAGTCATATTCAGGATTCTCGAACATATGAGGAAAGGCTGCGGGCGTATCGACAAGCGGATCCCCAATACGATATTTTCCAGCTTCAATAACGCCAACATTAACATCTGGATTCTCACTCAGGCGGGCGGCGACGGCACACCCCGCGGTACCACCCCCGCATATTATGTAGTCGAAAGAGGTTTGCGTAAACTCCTCAATCGAGCATGTTGCTGAGGCGGCTGAACTAGTCTCCTGTGACATGTTGGAATGGTTCTCCGATTTCGCTAGTCAGATCAAACTTACGTTTCGAGAACTGACGCGACACGGATGGATATTTAACGTTTGTCGGACAAGGGCTCTACGCGAGGCGCCCAGGCCTCGGGCCACGGTGGAGACTAGCTGTCGCTTTCCCTTTTACTCAATTAAGTTACTAGTGTCGCTGCAAACGACTGAATTTAGCAGTTTAAGGTTCCAAGTGCGGGGGGCGGGGCCTTCTTGGCTTTCAATTTCAACCCATTGTCGTTGTACATTATCTTTGGGGGGAATACTTCGGAGCGTTCGATTGGGTCCAGCCACGATAGTTGGTGGCCTAATTACGCGAGACGAAACACTTATTATTCATTGTGAATTTACGATAGAAAGAGAAAGTGATGTGTTTGGATTCACGAGGACCGTGTTTCAGATTGCCGGGTGCATTATCCATTCATCAAAAAAGCCTTGTCCGTATATAAAATGGCAGTACGACGTATCTCATCCTTCTTCATGCCATGTGAGTGCATTTAATCTAGCTACAAGTGTTGCCAACCGAGAGGGCACCAACGGGGGCGGACCCCTCAGTTCAGCCCCAACCCCCCACTAGACTCTCCACTGTTCAGCCCTTCCATAATAAGCCGCAACTGGGTCTTTGAGGCAACTACTTTCTGAAAGCTTGGCTCGAGTTAGGAAGAAAAGAATTTTTGAAATCCCGCATATCATGATTTCAAACGATACGTGGCAAGGTGACTTCTCGGATGCTTCCCGTTCATCAAAAACCTAGATCTGCAACAACATCAGTTTTCCACGTGTCTGTTTGTGTTGTTCAATATCGGCCAAGATAGATAGATCAAATACCTTGCAGCTTTGATGGGCGCGAGCTATTGTTCTTGAGCTTTCAAACGCGTCGAACGCGTAAAAACACGCAAGAAGAATACATCCTGTACTGCCCAATAAGATGCACGCATTCCCTGGGAATACATTATATCCAATCATGCTCGCCATAATCAGCCCTTTGAATCACTTCAAAAGACAAGATGAGCATTTCTCAGACCACTTATCACTAGACACCCAGCTTACGCCACAATCAATACATCACGAGTTTATTATGAATGTCCGAAAAGGATTGCTTGGAGGCAAGCTACCGAGAACCACACCTGAAGAATGTATGGGTAGTCACACTCGGTAGCTCACTGCTAATTCCTACAGTGGGGATATCACGGCTCGGAAACACGGAATGTAGATCTTCTTCTCCGTGGGCATTACAAGAGTTGACACCCGAGCCGTACAGTCATCAGTATCTTCATACATGCAGTCCAGGATATGCATGTGCATTCAATCGTCCAAGACACCGGCCTGGTTATAATGAGCCTCGACCAGTGGAGCTTCTCAATCATGTTGTCTAGGCAATCCCAGGCGGAGACTCCATTCCGACGAAAGACAGGCTGCATGATATGTGTGACCGTTAGAAGGAATGTGGATTTAGCCGAGACTCCGTATAATGGAGTACCCACTCGGGGGTTTATTCCCATCAATTGAATATAGCGTTGCACAGGCATTCTTGGAAGAAGAAGCCTAGAGAGGCAACTGGAACTGCCTTCCATATACTCACCAGTGAGCATCATCTCTTCTAGGAAGCTCTGGTGAGCATATAGCCAAAACTAGAATGGAGCTCTAAATATAATATAAAGCTGGTCAACATCCATGGATAGACTGGGTTTCATCCGGAGAATGCTTTACCTAACTCAACTGCCAAGTCGACCAACTGCAAATACCAGAAGTCTATAAGTCCTCTCGCTATGTCATTCAAACCAAAGTCGCCCTCTATCTACGGAGAGCTTCCCGTCTTTGGTTTCGAGTTGCAAGCTTTATATGGCTTTCTTTACTATGTCTTTCTCAAGCTCCTCGCCCTCCTCCAGTATATTGTTCCCAATCCTTTGAAGGATGTACCTCGCGTCTATGGATACCCAATACTTGGGATTCTTCCCCAGATGTGCAATAAGGGTCTATATGGCTCTACCATGATATCGATGTTCAATGCAGCCAAATATGAAGGCATGTCGTGCTCTTGGATTGGCACAATTCCGATCATTTACTTACGTGATCCCGAAATCATTCGAAATATCTTCGTTAAAAATTCCGACTCTATCAGCCGCCTGGGCTCGAACGGCCGGGGACCTTTTGGAACAATGACAAGAATAACCGGAGAGGTCCCCGTAACTGCTGAAGGAGAGACTTGGCGTCGGTGGAAGACAAGCCTGCTGAAAGGGTTCAACAATACTCAATTCTTGAAAGACGCTCTACCTGGAATGGTCGCTATCGCCGATAGGCATGCTCAGCGGCTCGTTCAGAAAAATCATGGCGACGATTTCCGGCGTGAGATGGAGCTATTGGCACTTGATGTTGCGTGGTATATGAGCCTTGGGGTTGACGACATGTCTGATGTATCCACTGAGCTGCTTTCTATAATGTCTAGTTACGTTAAGCTGGTGGGGAATCCATCTCACCTGTGGAGACATGCTATTCGAAACATCATAACGGCGAAAAGCTTTGAGGAGCCCGATCCCGAGGAGTCAAAGGTTCGAAATGCTATCAATGACTTTGTTCAGCGCCTTGTCACCCAAAACTCTGACCGCATTGACCCGGATCAACAAGATGACGGACAACAATCATTCAATATTCTCCGCCAGGTATCAAAAGAGTCTGGAGGTAGTGCAGAGAGCCCGATCACCCAGGACGTCCTTACACAGGCTCGACAGATATTCTCTTTGGGTCACGAAGCTCCCACGCTGATTTTGTTCTGGAGTCTTTGTGAGCTTAGTCTACATCCGAAAATTGTCTCAGAACTTCGTGAAGAACTGGTAGAAAGCGGTTGGGACAATGCCAATCCCGACTACAACTTGTTAATCAGCCTGCCCCGCCTTGACCAATTCTTAAATGAGCTCATGCGCGTACACCCGCCCATATCGACGACTGCGCGCATTGTCATCAAGCCGTTCAATGTCAACACCCGATCTGGTACAACAGTCGCTCTGCCAGAGGGTACTCAGATATTTTCCTCCGTGCAACTTCTTCATTTAGATCCAAATGTCTGGGGCGAGGACTCGAACAAGTTTAATCCTGGCAGATGGAATGATCTCTTGCCTAACGCGTTGGAAAATCGGTGCGAGTATCTTCCTTTTCTTGCAGGTCCAAGGCGATGCACAAGCTCCCAATTTGTTATCGTCGAGATGAAAGCTATCTTGGCGGTTCTACTGTCTCGGGCAGATATAAAAATCTCGAATGCTGCCGATGTCACTCCCAACCTCGGAAGTGTGACACGCTCAACATTCCCGGTCCGTTTTTCCGCGAAGGGGCGTGCATCATAATTTCGAACGAAGCGTTCGATATCTTATTTTCATGTTTCGTCCGAGTCCCCAAGACGTAAATCGGCTGCCAAATACTTACCGTGCTGTGTCATGGAATTGACACCACATTGCTATAAATGCTATCTCGCGGAATTTAATCATTTTGCTTACATTCATTCTTGCGAAGAGGATACTTGAAGTTGCAAACAAGACTATAAACTCAAATTGCTTAAAGGTAATGCATATAACAGATAAAGCGAACGGATTTCAGGACATGAAATGTTAAGCATCAAATGATCACAACAAATTTCAAAGTCCAGACCCACTCCTTGTAAGCTCCCCTAAAATTTGATCCCGCAATCCATTATGGAATTGACTAACGTACATAATCAAAGTTTATGCTGGGTTTTCATCGCCCACCACAGTTCCCATGGCTGCCTTCAAACGATGCATATTCTGAGACCCATAGATGATTACAGACAGCCCCCATGGCATTATTGATACCATCTCATTTCGCAAGTGAGTTCTCTCATCCTTTAGCTTTCGGGCTTCCAAAACCCCGCTCACTCTTCCCAAGAAACAAATGTGAAGTCCACGCCTGCGCCAATGCTGCGTTGGAAACCCAAGAATAGTCACGCTCGATATACTTCACATGATGAATTCATCAAGCACAAGACAACATTTGAATGGCTACCAGAAATTTCTCTAATTAATGTCAAGTTGTATTCTTCTGCGAAATCCACTTTCTCCACCATGAGCGTGCTTCCCAAGGTTCATCCATGTGATCAAGAGTACTCTCCTATGTCTACCATGAAGATAGGCTAGGCAACTTCAACCACCTAAACCCGATCCTACTACAATACCCAATTCTTCCCACGGCAACCCTTATCGCACGGCTTGAGTATGGGCACTGACCGCCCCAACGCGGGGTATCGCATCCTGGATCCCTTCCGCCCCTTCCTTTTGGAGAAATACGAGGAACTCGAGATTTGTCTTTCCTTGCTATTCCTGGTGCCGTGGATTCCACGAAACATTTGAAGTCTTTACTGCTACTCGCTGTGTTCTATCACGGATTACCCTTGCATAGACACGAACCATCGGAGCCTTTGTTACTTTGGCCAACTCGGTGCTACCCGTACAACTTTATCCTTGGCTAAACATTTGACTAAAATGGCGGAGAAGTCACTCAAATCCACTTGCCATTGTGGCGCCATTACCCTGACTGTGCCTCGCCAGCCGGAGGAAATCAACGAATGCCAATGTACAATCTGCCGGCGCTATGCAGCCGCTTGGGGATACTACACAGTGGACGAAGTCAAATTCGATCTGAAAGAAGGCGCCAAGCTCTCCCAGTATATTTGGGGGGACAAAGAGAGCTCTTTCAATTTCTGCAAGAATTGTGGATGCGTGTAAGTCTCGACCGAGCCACATTTCGGCGATGTCAAAGGTTTTGCTGAAAGTATTTAAATCTAGATGCTACTGGTGGCCTCTTAACGAAAAGGACTCTGATGGACAGCCAGCCAAATTTGGCCTCAATACGAGAAACATGGATCCGATGGCGATTTATCATGTTACCCGTAAGATCGAAAGAGCTTGGTTGTTTGAGCCTCTTAAAAACAAAACTGCGGCACATGCTGAGGATCAGGCAAATTACTGAGTCGGGATGGAGTTGGTGAAATATTCAATTGAAGGGATATGTACTCGAGACCAACCCGGTGCGCTCGTCTATCGTTGTTCTAGCATCTAGATTCATTGGTTAGATGCTGAGACGCCTTTAAATTTCAGCATAGGCTAGAAAATCCACTGAATTCAACCGACATTGAAACGTGTGATGGTGACGAGGCCTGTCATGTAGTTGGTCGATTTTGTAGATACCACTCTTTTTAGAGATTTTTCATATTCTATATGAAGCTCACTTTCTGATACTTGCCATTTTGAAGTTCAATGGACAGACATAATCTCCCGAATGAGCACCGGAGTTAATGTGTTATTGCCGTGTCGGGGTATTGCCTAATCGGCATTCGGGCACAACTATCCCCGGGCCATCTCGATAGCTGCCGATCTTAACCTTATAATTTCTTTGATGCGGATGTTCGGAAGCTAATATTTAAGAGTATCAAACCCACTCTCAAAACATTTCGATCACACTTAATAAAAAAAACCATCTCCATTGACGACTGTCTATCACTATGCAACCTTTGATTACCCTCGAAGAACACTACACTTCGCCCTCAGTCCAAGCGGCTGAAGCGAATAGCACATATGTCGATTTCCCAGAGGCTCTCGTTAGAAAATTAAATGGCCTCGGATCTGAGCGGATACAAGACATGGACAATGGAAGTGTGTCGGTGCAGGTTGTCTCGCACGACCCTGGCGATAGATCCCCTGAACTGTGCACAGCAGCAAACAATGAACTATCCTCCGCTGTTTCTGCATACCCATCTCGCCTTGCTGGGTTTGCTATGATTCCCATGCAAGATCCGGTCGCCGCAGCAGCTGAGCTCGAGCGATGTGTGAAGAGCATGGGCTTTGTTGGTGCGTTGATTGACAGCCATTTGAATGGCCAGTTCTACGACCATGAGAAGTTCAGGCCAGTCTTTGCCAAGGCAGAAGAGCTTGATGTGCCCATCTATATTCACCCCGCCTGGGCGGCTGAAAGCAAGTTGGATCATTACCGTGGCAACTACGATGAGTCGGTCGCTATTGCGTTGAGCGCATTCGGCTGGGGTTGGCATTCCGACACTGCACTGTCCTTCTTAAAGCTTTACGCGAGCGGTATATTTGACAAGTTCCCCAAGTTGAAGATTATCATCGGACACATGGGTGAGATGCTTCCATTCCAGATCGATCGAGTAATCAACGTATCACGAAGGTGGGGTAAAAAGCGAGATCTTCAGGAGGTGTGGAGAGAGAATGTTTGGATCACTACAAGTGGAATGTTCTCGTTACCCCCTCTGGCTTGTCTCTTGCAGACTACTTCTATCGAGCATGTGTTGTACAGTGTTGACTATCCTTTTTCGTCTAACGAGATGGGGCTGGAGTTTTTTGATCGTATCAAGGCCAGTGGGTTGATTGCGGGCGAGGATTTGGAGAAATTCGCATTTCGGAATGCAAAGGCTCTGCTGCACTTAGAGGCAGTCATTGCTTGAGAATCGAAGGAGCGGAGTACAATTTTGATTCCAAAAGTCAGACCTCTACCTTGAGATTGAATAGCTAGAAGAAAACGAATAGCCCATTTCGAGGGTAAAATTGACTTGGTTCTTTCGCTTAATGTAGCGCCTTGCATTAAGGCGATGTATTATTCGTAAAGCGCACTATCATTTCGTTACGAAGTTTCAAACTGCCTACTTGATGAACTACGTGATCAGAGTAAGTGTAGACTACCTTTAGGTTTCCATTTTTATCTGTCTCTTTGTTCCTATCCCCGGGATCTGTGCATGTGGGGGATCGATGTCGCCACATGAAACAAGTTTTTTTTTCATGGAACCCCCCGACTAAGATCGGCTTGCATGGACGTTCGATAATATGAGCCCAGTGATTGAAGCTGTGGCTGGAGGCGGATCCATTTCGGCAGCCACTGGGTCGCGCAGATGATGGGATTCGGATATGGAAAATCCCAAAGAGCACACGGAAGAGAACTGCAATATATGAAGGAATAATAAATGAAGCTATCTGGACAAGTCAGGAACGTGAGAAAATGAATCGGGAGGACTTGGAACGCTAGTTAATAGGGGACTACTGGAACGACCCCCCTTTGGCTAAATCAACCCCCCTCTAGACCTAATCGGGTAATGTTAGTGCCTTAAAGATACCTGAAATACCGAAATATTGTACTAACTATTTTAGGATTAGCGTGTTTATGATGTCCAACTCGAAAACTGCCGGTCTATACCGCCTACTACTTTGGACAAGATAATCCCGCGGAGACTTTATAGTCAACATATCTTTCGAGTCTCTTTAAAATTATTATTTCTATAGCAACACTATCAGATTAGATCTGTCTTGGTTTGGAAAGATTCATCAAATAGCAAAGATATTACTCAAGATACTAAAAACTGTCAAATTATATGAATAAAAGATGTAAATTCAAATACAGAGGGGGGTCGATATAGCCAAAGGGGGGTCGTTTTATCCAAAAGGGGGTCGTTTTAGCCAAGGGGGGGTTCGTTCCAGTGATGCCCAGTTAATAATAGGACAGCGGCGAACTCGATATCGAGAAACGCGCGACGAGGCGGCATCACCCAAAAAACTGGGTTGTGAACTCATCAGCAAACTTGAACATCTTTGATCGTTTCTCCAAAGGATATTTGCACAAGGAAAAAGGAAAGAATTCAATGAAAAGGGATCAGTTCAGTCCCATTGTGCGAGTAGGGGAGGCTGACTAAATAGGCGCCTAATGCGATGGGGAAAGAGGAGCATTTGTACGTCTCAGACTAATGCACCTCCTCGCTAGGGCCGACCGGGAGTATTCAGAAGACCCGGCTCTCAGCAAATTCTTTTTTTGGAGGGCCTCACTGTGGACCACAAGTTTACGCAGCGTGTTTCGCGATCCGGAAGCTATACGTATTTTTCCTGCGAGCTGAAATGATGCATGGATGGCATTGGAAGTAGGCAAACGGGCAGCCTCTTTGCGATTTGCGCGCAAGGAATGAGCATCCATTCAACGTCACCTGACAAGGCTCAGCCACCTCTCAGCTCAGGAGAGCGGCGTAGCATGAAACAGAAACAAATTTCCGATGTTATGCTATGTCTTCAATAAAGAATTCAGGGCCTAATGGTGGTGCACAGGTCGGAATAAACAACGGATCATTCACGGCAAACTTCTACGGCGCAGGTATGTTACAGCACTTAACAAGTACTCCTGGTCTACCGAGAGATCTCTGAACGATCATTCTCCAGATATTATCACTATACGCGCCATCGCTCGCTCTCTTCACCGATCATTCTCAACCTCAATCGATCCATTTAAAGAAGTCCAGAATGAACTCGCGTTTCTTCTTACTGCCCTTGACGTTGCCGACAGTCCCTCTTCGCTTAGTCTTGAAAATATACATTCCTATATCATGTCCGATGTGCAAGGGTGCCAACAAACTTTTAACAGTCTCCGCGAAATGAAATTCAATCACGACGTGTCAGACTCGGAATCGACGAAAACAAGGAATCTAGACGATGAGTCAATGAACCAGCTAGCGGATATAAGGCAGAAGCTATCGTCCTTTACGAAGACGTTGAGCTTGCTGAATGCGCATGCAATAAGGTATTTTATCCTGTGAGAAAAAATTAACTGTTGGCGCACTAACACTTAATGGCGTTTTAGAGCATCCCAAGACCATGTCGAGCGGATGTTAAAAGCTTTCTTGGAAGATGAAAACAGTCGGAAAAAAGCGCGCTCAATCGTTTCCAAGCGATCAAGTTATGTGAGAAAAGACAGCGAAGACAGGGAGAACTGGGGACAGTTGCGCGCTGAGCTTCAAAGTGCCGGTATTAGCCCTGAGGCGTTCGCCGAAAACTTGGACTTGATTGTCGCAATGTTAAAGAAATCCAATGTAGGGAGCGACATGCCGGATCTCGAGACTATCACACAATTTACGGCCGATCCAGAAGACCAGAAGCCACCACTAGCAAGGATGGATAGCTGGTTGACATCTGGTACTTCAGCTCCCGCTTACAGTATTGCTTCAAGCCTTCGAGAACGACTGTACTCATTTTGGCCGACCCCCGCTTTGGATTCTCCATTGCAAGAAATACCAGTCGAAGAAGGTACTTTACTTACAAAGACTATGGAGGGCGATGTGTTAGGTGTAATGGGGCATTTAGAAAAACGCGCTAACATAAATACTTCGAATGAAGACGGGGACAGCGCCCTGTCAATAGCTGCGGCTGCTGGATACAAGGAAATTGTCCTTCTACTACTGAACAAAGGTGCAAAGGTGGGGGCGATGAACAAGAAGCGAGAGACTGTGCTTGTTCAAGTGGCAAAGAATGAGCGTAACGGAATCTTAAGCATCCTACAGCCCCATTTGGAAGCATTTGACAAAACGCAGGATCATATGGCGCTGGGTGCCGCTGCTGAAAATGGCCATGATGAGATGTTCAAATTGCTATTAGACCGAGGCATCGATGCAGACTATGTGGATAAAACGGATGAGCATGACCAGACCGCGTTGTTCAGGGCTGCAGACAAGGGCCACGAACGTGTTGTGCGAGTTCTGATAAAACATGGAGTTTCGTTTAATGTACTGAATTACTGGAATGAGTCTGCGCTCTTTGCTGCTTGCCGATCAAACCACAGGAAAGTCGCACGGCTTCTTGTCGTTTCCGGTGCTCGGTTTTGCCACTCCACCCCTTCTGACCGCAAGGCATCTGATGCTGCTTTTCGGCACTATGAATTGGGAAGCGAGCTTAGCAAGGAGGAAATGATGAGAGCGTCCGCAAGAGAGTGGGAATATAGCGAAAGACGATACTTCAAAGTGTCAAATTACAGATGAACAGGTGGTTGAAAGATAAATGAAATTTCTTGAATGTATGATAACAACATGAACTTAATGCGCATCACTGACCCATTGTCCTTTGAAAACATCACGAATTCCATTACCCGAATATCCGCTCTGAAGAGCTAGCTGTAACATGATGCGAGATTTCTGAGGATTCAAAAAGCCAGATGGTATCTGATAGGGAAATATAGCATCCCCTCCTGAGAACCCATCATTTGTACGATGACTGAAGACCATTGGTATGGAAGTACTCTCATGCACATGTCCCGCCATTTCAAGTCCCTCAAGGCTCCATCCGCCGGCGCGAACTCCTGCAAAAACAATACCTTTCGCTCCAGATAGTGCCGAGGCTTCGATTAATTTCGGATTGGAGTCTTGGTGCCCATACAGGATATCTACCTGAGGGAGTGCAAGAGCGCCGTTGACATCGAAGGTTGGTTTATTTCTGGGTGTCGTAGGAGTTGAATAGAACTTGGGGACTTGGGGACTTGGTTGATGAAGAACCCAAGCTGGCCTTGTTCTGTCGAGTAAAACGTATCCAGGGAATTTGCGTTGTTTTTCGTCGTGGTATATGCGCTACCAATGCGACTTTTATTTATTAGCATACCGGCGCTCATTGTCAATTAGAATTTGAACTTACTCGTTTAATGTAACCATTACACCTCTACCACGAGCTTCATCAAACGTTGCTAGTGTGACGGCTTGGTAGAGATTCAACGGCCCGTCAGCGCTCATGGCAGTTGACGGCCTCATTGCGCCAGTCACAATAACGGGCTTTTCCGACTTGATCACCAAGTCAAGAAAAAAAGCGGTTTCTTCCATGGTGTCAGTTCCATGGGTTATCACAACGCCTTGTACTGTAGGGTTGTTGAGCTCTTCTTCAATGCGGTTTGCTAGTTCAAGTAGAATGGTGGTGTTCATAGAGCCGCTATCGATGTTTGTGACTTGGTACCCAGATACGTTAGAGACGTTGTAAAGGGCAGGAACGGCGTCGATGAGCGCGTCGATGGTGACTCCAACACGATAATCTGTTGTCTGTGTGTTGGTCGATCCACTGCTTGCGATAGTGCCCCCCGTAGCTAGGATAGTCACGTTTGGCAGTTGAGAAGTGTTGTGATTATATTGATGACAGGGTCTCGTCTTTACTGGCAAAGATAATGCTGCTGGGATGCCGGCAATGAAAAGAAATGCTAGAAGGAAACGCATGTCGAATGAGAATTTGGGAGAAATTTGAGATACTTGAAAAATGCAAGAAAGGGTGGTCAAGAGAGAAAAAAAACTTCGCTACACTGGTGGATTTTTAGTTTAAGAAAGGATAAGTCTATACTTTTCGTCGGCGGATCGAAATAGGCACCGTTCTGAGTTCCCGCGCCGTAATGGGAAGCACAGCACCATTCTGACGTCTACCCTAGGACAACAAGAAGTCCCTTACGATCACGACGACTGATTTTTTCAGCATGATGTATTATTGCGGACATTGAGATGTTAATATTTTTAGATTGATGATTATTCGCATATACCTGGAGGGTGGTGCTAGGATCCTTAAACCAAAGAGTGAAGTTTCCTCAAGACTCATATAGCTCCTTGAAAATACTGTCTCTCCCTAAAAGTGCTTTGGGTGTATCAAACTCTGCTATGCCCCCATCTTTGATAACGGCGATGCGATCGAAGTCAATAATTGTGTCGAGTCGATGTGCAACCGCGATGATGGTGCAATCGGCAAATTGTTCGCGAATTACACGCTGCATCAGCTTATCCGAGACGACGTCGACATTACTCGTGGCTTCATCCAAAATGACGACCTTGCTTCCGTGAAGCAGAGCACGCGCTAGACAAAATAATTGTCGCTGTCCATGTGAGAAAAAGTTGGAGTCCATCGCAGCGCTCAATCCACCCTTTGCCTGAACTATTTCGAAGAGTTCAACTTGTCGCAGGGCATATTCAATAGCCTCTAATGAGCTGGTACCTTTGGGATCCATGTTAACTTGAATCGATCCGTAGGTAGTGAACGGTTCCTGGGGGATTGCATTCAGAGCAAGACGCGTCGTGTTGCGCGGAATGCGGGTTATATCCACGCCGTCGATAAGGATCTGGCTGCTAGGTTCGACCTCAACCATCCTGAAAAGAGCTGACAAGAGTGAACTCTTTCCGCTTCCGCTGCGACCGCATATTCCGATTTTCTCTCCTGGCGTGATAGTCAAGTTGAGATTTGAAAGAACGAATTTCTTGTTCTTTCCTGTATTGTAGGATGCATAGACATTGCGGAACTCGATTTCTCCCTTCTCTGGCCAAGACGATAGATTGACCGTGGATATCAATTCGTCTTCTCCGGGTTTGTTTTCATTTTCTGTATGTGTGACAAAGTCGCGGACTCGAGCGACCGAGCCGATGTAAGTCTCCAAAGAAGCCCACATGCGCAAAATTTGTGAAAGTGATTGACTGAAAGTGATAACATTGAGGATTGCCAGACCAATGTATCCAGCTCCAACCTCGGTGCGGAGTTTGACTACGAGAGCCATCAGGATAGCACCGAGGACAGCAACGCACATATCCAGAGCAAGCTCGAGCCACCGTTGAATGCAAAACAGCAGATAGAATGGCTTCTGGGACGCATCCAGTAGCTTTAAATTTTCTTTCTCGAAGCCCTCGGCCCACCCAAACGATCTGATTGTGACTAATCCCGAAAGACTTTCAATGAACTGAGAAAATAAGGGCGACTTCGCTTCCAGATCAAGAAGTCTCATTTGGCGCGACGTGCGGAGATAAAATTTCTGCAGCATCCACATGAAGAGAAATAGAACGGGCATCACGGCGGAAAAGTAACGAGCCGAGATACACATTAAGATTGCCGACATAAGACCCTCGAATGAAGACAAGACAAAGTCAATCAATGTATAAGGCAGATCATGATCAAGTAACATCATGTCTTGACTGAATCTGTACCGAGATTCTAATTAGCACTTAAACCAAACACAAAGAAACAATGTCTTACCGGTTTGTAGTGGTTCCTGTATCGACAGAAGTGAAGAACGCGAGCGGAGCGTTCATCACGGTTTTTAGTAGGCGCTCATGTAGTTCCAGCGCGCTTCTCGGGGTGAAAAAGAGAATAAAGTAGTAGGCACCACCGATTAGAGTGACTGAGGTCACGACGGTGAGAAAAGCATAAAGACCCAGGTAGAAGCCATTTACGCTGCTTCCGTGTTCTTCCAAAGCACTTGTCCACATATTGACCACTAGCCCATCAATCTGGTTACCGAGACCGCAGATCACCCACGCACTTAGAAAAATAACTGAAGATGCCCAGTGGACGGATTTGAAGTAGTAGGTATAGAGCGAGAGGTCTCCGCTACCTCGTTTAAGTTCTTCTTCCATTGTGTCTCTGTCGTTAGCTTGTTCTGACCCCGCGAGTGCCATTACGGGTGTTTTTGCCTGAGGTTCTGTTTCTTCTTGATTTGTTTCGCGATATTGAGCTCTGAGAAGAGAGACATATCCACCGCTTTTATCCAGGTCCATAAGGTTACCTTGCTCTGCGATCGATCCATCGTTACTCATCGCGATGACTTGGTCTGCGTAGGAAAGCTTATGAACTGCGTGAGTTGCAAGTATCACAGTAGTTCCCATCTGTCGGAAGAGCCCATTAGAGGAGAAAAGTCGGGCAAAGATGCGCTCTTCCGTTCCACCGTCAAGGCCCGAGAAAACATCATCCAGCAGGACAAATTCTTTGCGCGAATAAACTGCTCGTGCTAAAGCTAGTCGTTGCTTTTGACCTCCTGAGAGCGATATCCCCGCAGACCCTACTTTGGTATCTTGACAATGTTAGCTATAGATAAAAAGGAATGTCTTATATCGAAGTACTCACTATGACCATTGGGCAAAATGCTGATGTCTTGATCTAAGGCACAAGCTTCGACAACCTCTTGGTACCAGGATTGGCTGTACACCGAAAGGCCAAGGATATTCTCTCGCAATGTTCCATTCCGGATCCATGGAGTTTGGTCAACATACGCTGCTTCAGCGTAGATTGAATAGAGAAAACCTTTGGTCGAAGGGGTTTCACCGAGTATACCTTTGAAAAGGGTGCTTTTGCCACATCCCGTAGGACCGATGACAATGCAGATTTGACCCCTTTCAACGCTCATGTTAATGTCGTGAACTGAAAATAGCGAATCCGCCTCCCATGCGAAACTGGCATCTCTCGCAACGAGAACGGCTGGTGACTGGGCTTTTTGAACATGACTCCGGTCGCGTAGTTCAATCGAGCCCGAGGAACTTTCCTGAAGGCTGTTTGACTCTGGCTCTTTGTTAAGAATTATCCGATGGTCACGACGAGACTCAGACTCCAGAAAGTCCTGAATTCGCTGAAGAGACGCCAATGCCGTGTTTATCATGGGAATTGCGCGAATGAAATTGTTGACGGGGTTTGCGACCAGCGAAATGAGTGTCAAGGCTGTATAAGCTGACTCTGCATTCAATGGACGTCGATCACTTCCTGGAAGAGCAACATAGAGGGCCAGGGTAGCAAAAGAGCCGAACACTAGAATAATATTCCCGAAGAAGACTCGAGTCACAAGAAGCTTTCTGAATAGTCGCGCTTCCTTCAATTCAGTCACCCGAAGGCCTTGAATCACCCCGGCAAGCCAATCGGGGAAGCCTAACATCTTGACAGATTTCATTGATCCAAGCATGGAACTAGTGACAGATACCCTTGTCTGGATTCTCCCCATCCATTGTTTCTGCGCAAGACCCATGTACTTTGATAGAGACATGATTCCCGCTGTCGAGATGATAGCGAGTCCAAGTGGTGCAACAAATGCGACACCTAGCTGACGAGATAACAGCCAGACAGCAATTGCTAGTTCCAAAGGGACGGCCCAAAGATTTTGCAAAAGCTCTACGCCGTCACAGACAGATTGAACGTCGCTGGACATAAGTGTAACAGCCACCGATTCGTCTAGAGCAGTGACACTCAAATCAACAGTCTTCGAATAAATGATACTGACCAGATTGCCGCGGGCTCGTGTGACAAAGCGATACGACATATGGTAGTAGACTCCGTTCGAAATGGCCACTCCAAGAAGAACGAAGAAGAAAGCACCGGTCAAACCCCATCCGATGTTGTCAGCTTGCGATTCATCACCGGCGAATGAGATGACCCGCGCTAACAAGGAGGGCTGTACATAGCGAAACCCAATTTGCACAAGACGTGGCACGATGCAATATACCAAAGCCATGGCATTGGCGCGTAGAAGTGCCCAGAACAAGGCTCTTTGTTTCCCTTTAGGAGCTGTACTCCAGGCCTGCTTCATCTTGTCTCGCAATACTTCCGCCATCATGTCACTGTCGATAGGGTAAAGGTCCTCATTGCGCAAAATCCCCTTGAAGCCAGAGGTCATGAGCTGATTCAACCAGAAGAAGACCGATCTGCTGTATATGCCGCTCGTTTCCTCAGGAGACAGACCCCGCCAGGGGGCCAAAAGCATTCTTCGTTTTTCAACAGCCTCAGCGAACAATATCATCACCTTAACACTTATCATTGCAGCAAAGCAACCTGCGACTGAAATGCTGCCAGGATTCATAAAGAGAGTGCGAGCCCGAGCGACATCGAAGATGAGCGTGACCAAGATATATGTATTAATCAATGGAGATGGTCTGATTGAGCGAGAATGTTCAAATCGAGAGAGTAGACAGAGCCCTAAGCTAGCCGCAAATGTCAGAGCAGACGCGGCGGTTGTGTTTGCTGTTCGTAGAGACGTATTGAGTATGTTGAGGATCAAGAGCGCAAAATTGACGATTGCGAACACAGAGAGAAATAGCAGCTTGCTCTCTCGTAGAAAGCCACCAGGGTTGACCTTCGGTCTCTGGCTATGTAGGCTGAATATTCGATACGGAAGGCATAGTAGTAGAAGGGCTGAGGGGAGTAGTCCAAAAACCGTGTCTTCAAAAAGGGGCGTGAAGTCGAACCCGACCGATGTGACTGGGCCAAAGTCACCCAGGCGTTCATTTCGGAGGGTCAATGAGCCATTTTGAAAGACGTTATCGGCTATCGCGAAAGATGACATGGTTGACCGACCTCGTTGGCGATCTCCAAACGCTGAAGACTGGTGTTCTGGGCTCTCACACCAACTAAGTGGGCTGTGCACGGCTTTTGAATGACAAGGTATGATCCCTGAACGAGCTAAGCCTTTGCTTGTCTGGGCTTATCGCAGCACGCAAGCGACCAAATGCAACCGATGCAAGGCAGCCAAGATATGGCGAGGAGTCATACAAGGCATCAATCTAATAGGTGCTTTGAAGATGCTTCTAGACAGCATATGCAAGCTTTGGATTGGCAGAGTCCTTGGAAATATACCAGGCAGGAGAATTTCTGATTCGCACAGGGGACTTTACAAGATAACGCAAGACCAGGCCTTGGGGCGACAATTAAAGTGGGGTAATGGGCTTCTATGCCCCGAGGTGGACAATTGCGGAGGGCCCCGGGGCCAGCCTTTTTGTAATTAATTCGATGCACAAAGCTAACATGACTGCTACTCTTCTGTCAATGAAACACGATTATGGGAGACATGAAGTCGAATGCAGCTTAAAACATCTCGCTTGACACGTCAGCGCCTTTATCCAGCGAATCCGCCTCTTTCCGCAGGACGTCGGCGCGGAACTTTCTGAACGCGTTTTCAATCCTCTTCTTGCTTTCAGGATCGGAAGAGATAGTGCTGCTTCCACTTGCTGCGCCTCCAGCGAGACCTGTCATTTAATTAGTAAATAGTTCAACCAAGCATCATACGAGCGACATACCGAGTTCTCCGCCAAGGAACAGCCCGCCCAGGGAAGCAAAGAAATACGTCGCGAAATCACCCAGCGCAGATGGTTTCAATAATGGAGTGAGGTCAGGGATGGACTCTGGTGAAATATTAATTAGTTTGACAGGTCAAATCCAACAATTGAGCTCGCGGAAGAGATACCGGTGCGCCCATTCGCAAATACCACTTGAGTAGGTTTCTCCTGCGCACGCACAGCAGCAAAAAACGCCCTTCGCGTGCTGCGTAATCGAATTCCTGCAAACAGTCCAAGTCCGAGACCCAATGCAGAGCCGACAGTCGTCCAAAGCGAGATGCTGGAAGCTGCGGCCTTCAGCTTGTCGCGATCTTCGCTTTGTAGATCATGTTGAAGATGCTCGTCGGCGAGGCGACCTAGCTCGTCAGTGCGTCGACGGCGAAGGAGAGCCACGGATTCAGACATGGTGAAGCGGATAAAAAGCAGAGAGGCGCTTGATGGGGAATGTAGACAGTGAAGAGCAAAAATGAAGACGCAAAGCAGGCTGGATTTGGCTCTGAAGTAATGACGTCACACAAGCCGGCATGTTTCTCACGCGCGCTGTTTTCATAAAAATGCGATTTTTATTGTCGCATTATAATTCATCTGATGGAGTGTTATAATGGGTCATTTTTAACGTCTTGGGTCGCGCGGTCTTAGAATCTTTGTCTTTTTTCAGTTCAAATATCCCAATGGCAAGCACCGTATACAGCGCTAAAAGCGCAAGTGATAGGCATTCCGAAATGTTCCAAAACACGAAAATAGCTTTCAATGAACTGATAAATCGGGCGCGCAAGATATACTCAGTTCATTTACAAAATATTTATAGGTTTCTTGCATTGGTAGACCCTCGCCAATCCTGCCGGCTACAAAAAGGGACTAATGGATGAGTGCTGATAGCCATGTCATGTCGAGTTATTATAAAATCAACATTTGATTGCAGATACGAAGATTGAATTCTCTTTTAATCTATCTCTTTTCTGCGGAAATGAGTAAGAAGTAGGGTCGGTGTCTCTCCTGGGCCCATTCTGGATGCTCAGCAACGTCTTGTAGAGAAGGTGACCATTCCACAAGTCCTGTCAAGATAAACCCGCTCTGTAGCAATAGACTGACATACGTCTCCAATGTTCGATGGTACTTGGCAACTCCATCTACACCGAGCCAACTTGTCGTCCGCCATCCCTCGTCAGCGTAGCAGTTCAACGGCCAGATATTGCGGTCCTGATCGCCCTCCTTCAGGACCTTCCACGTTGGACCCGGGTCAATTGGCCCTGAGCAAATCGGATGCTCCACCGAGAATACGAATTTCCCGCCGCGTTTCAGAAAGCATTGTATCTCCTGGTACAGCCTGGCCAAATCTTCGATGTAGTGGAATGTAAGGGAGCTGTAGACAAGATCATAAGATTCTTGTTCATCTTGTTCGGCAAATCTTATCGTTTCCAAATCTTGGACATCGAAGTGGATTGGATCATGGCTGTCCTCAAATTCTGCTTCAAATTGCTCTGCGCGGGCAATCATTTTATGTGAAATGTCGACAGCTTTGATGCGGAATGCCCCATTATCTCGGGCCCATCGTGAGAACCAGCCATACCCACATCCAAGGTCTAGAACATGTTGCCCTGACAAGAGGTTTTTCTTGTTTCCTTCACGTCTTTTGCCGTCTAAAATCATCTCCTCCAATTTGGGCCATTCTGGAGCGGCGGAAAGACCATGTTGTGATCGTGGAAGTGTCCCGTAGGCCGAAAAGAAGTCAGAGTTATCATAAATATTCTTCGATCTGGTTGCCATTTTTGGTAAACAATAAAAGGAATTGTGCTTGCTCGCACGGCAAAATTCCAAGTTCAAAAATTTCTTCCAATCTGAAAAAACGAGAAGTCAACCGGCTAGCCTCGGAAGGAACTTCCATCTTGGGTCCCCGAAAACATGTGGCAGCCCACAAGGGTTTACGGAATGCAGTTCACTCCTCAACACGAACATCATGTTTCAATTGAAATTTTTATATGCCAAAAACGCCATGTAGAATAGAAAAAGGCAAAGAAAATAGACCGTGGAAAATCCCTCCCAAGGGCTCGAAGCTCCACGTGAGCATGTGCCGAGGCCG
Source organism: Tympanopsis confertula (assembly GCA_026745395.1). Classification (NCBI taxonomy): domain Eukaryota; kingdom Fungi; phylum Ascomycota; class Sordariomycetes; order Coronophorales; family Scortechiniaceae; genus Tympanopsis; species Tympanopsis confertula. The sequence continues at coordinate 121,208 of JAOYNU010077505.1, read as the reverse complement.
CAAAGTTTTGTATATTTTCTCATTAACCACCTCAGCTCAGATCAATAGATTTTTTATCTCGTCAAAGTTTTCATTTCCGGTTCTCAACAAGGTCAGGACTTTTCCCACTCTTTGAGGATACTTCATCGGAACCTTTCGCAACTCAAGTTTATCGTACATCCCACGCCGCAGGGCTTTGGGAGTTCGTGCCAGATAGACCATCAATAGACCCCCATCATCTTGCCATTCAGGCTTTAAAACCACCAAAAACCCCATTGGAAACCACTTAGGGTCATCTATAGATGTCATCTCGTAGTCTCCGTTGAAAAGAGAAAAATAAGAGGCCATGATGTCTTGGAAACATTTTCCTGAAAAGTCCCACTGCGGGGGGAGATCGATCGGTGGACCCCACTCCTCCATCTTTTCCAAAGAGAGGCGCATCTGCTTGCTCACTGCATCTTTGGCTATGAAGCAAATTTCATCAAGAATAGATACCGGAACATGAGTGAGGCTATAGATTGGAAATGCAGATGATGGGAACTCTGGGCAGCAGGTCTGATTGACAATGCCTTGTATGGAGAGGGAACGAATCGAGATGGTCGGATTGTCGACGTCGCGGCCAGGCTTCATAATTCGTGTTGAAAAAAATTCGAGGCAATCGGATCAAGTATTTGATAAGATCGTGGTAGTCATTGATCTTGGAAAAGGGGGCTGAGAGAAATCTGCCAGATCTGCAGATGTGGCCAAGAGATGGTCAATGCAGGGATGCTTTGGACCCGCCCCCGGGTCGGGGCGTCGCGGGCATTTTCCACAAAATTTGGTGAAGAATATCCAGGACGGCCCATGTCATTATATTGTATGGCTTGTATTGGTTTCAATAGGCGATCGAAAAGTTGAACTTTGCATAGAATTTATGAGTGATCTAAGTACAGGCAAGAATGACAATGAGATTAGGCAGACAGTACAGTCTGTTGGGTTGCATCACGAGAAAAGAAAAAACGGGGTCTCAGTGAAGTTCAACCAATGAAAAATAGAAATGATGCCTCAAAATTATGCCTTCTCCACCTTCTCACGGAAGAAGTCATGGGCCGCCAGGAAGGTTTCGTTGGCAGAGTGGTGAAGGTTAAGACAGTGACCAGTGTTTGGAATAATATCGTAGCTGAAGCTTGTGGCGTTGGGGAAGAGAGAAGCTGTGTTTCCAGGGGCGCTCTTGGGACCATTGACACACTTGTCATCGCAGAAAGCTGCGTCGACATCGCCATCAATGATGTGGACAGGTCCAGCATATCCAGTCTCTGTGGTTCCAGCAAGAATACTGACAAGCTCGCCAACTCCGCAAATGTCGCGATGCTCGAAGTCGTAAGTCGCCACAGCCGAATCAAAAGATCCATCGGGGCCATAGAATGCCTGACGGACGAAAGAAGGAATAGAAAGAACAAAGTACAGGGGGCTTAGGCCACTGAATCGGACAGGGAATGAGACAGCAGCTGGCATGAGAACAGCTTGGGCAATCTTAGGGAAGTTTTCAAGGAAGTTAGAGCTCCATCCAGTCAATAGCACAGCATCATAGTCCTCGGGGTGAAGCTGTGTGGATCTCATGCCGAGAAGAGAACCCACGGAGTGTCCGACATAGATGACCTTGGAAAATTCCTTTCCACCAACCTCTCCGCTGCGAAGCTTAGACACGATTTTGTGGTTAACTTCAGCTTCGAGGCTTTCCTGAACCTCAAGAAGAGGGTCTGGGTGGGTGGAGTTGCCTGCTCCAAGTCGGTCGATGGCAAGAGTAGCATAGCCCTTGTCAGTAGCGACACGGGTCCAGTCGTATGGTTCAGCCTGCTCCTTTGGCAATCCTAGTCCAGACCAATAAAGCTTGTTGTAGGTTTGCCCGTGGACCAAGAGCTGGACCGCATTGGCATCATTGTATGTTTCAGGCTCGCAGAAGATTGCACTGATGTTGTAGGTACCTCCAACAGGGATTAAAGGCCAGATCCGACCAACATCACCAACTGCAGAGTTGATGATATCATCCAAGATGTTTCCATCATCACCACTTAGGTTGGGCAGAACAACATCACTGGTGTGAGAGGACGCAGTGATAGGAATTGTCAACTCTGAGCAGCTTGAAGCTGCCTGGATCAGGGCGGGAAGAAGGCCCGGAATGAGCAACAGGAGTCTGCTTGCACCCATAGCGTTGGCTCTGATTAGGATTATTTGTGAAGTTCCCAAGAATATTTATGATTGAGAAATGAGTGTGAACGAAAAGGCTTTAGTCGACTGAGATCAACGACTTTGGAAGCGACGCAAGGAAATGATTCAAACGAATGACTTGGTGGAGGAGCAAAAAAATCCCGCTGGATGAGATAGTTGATACATATAGGCACTATTCATGGAAAGGGAGAATTCGGAGCCCCTTTCAAAGATCGGCATCATAGCCTCTCAAGGATTTGATCGTCACAGGCGGTCAAATTTCGACTCGCAACAGAGTATATGTGCGGATAATGACCGTTAAATTCAGTCCGGCGTGACATTCCACCCCAACCTCCCGACCCCGTGGAAATCAGATACCCGCGGGTTGTGGGCCCGGCAGCTGTCATTTCCTAACGGTACCAATAGCATGACGAACCAGTTCCACAGTTGCGATGATCTTGACTTCTTAAACGTTTAGCGAAAATGCAAGGATACACCAGGATGCAGTCTAAAATCCCGACGATCAATCCTTACCCCATGATTCCTACCCCGTTAGCTCGCGTTACAGGATAGCGCAAGTGGCAGTGGATTTAACGGTCTCGAATTTTTCAGGGGCCACACTCGACTGAACATGAAGACATCTTTATCAGAGGCCTTGTACTCCAGATTTTGAATCCACGCTTGGGTTCTTGATTTTTATGTAGGCCTCACGTGCTGGGCAGATTTCAATCATGTCTGCTGTGCCGCCCGTGCCCGATGGGCTTGATATCCATGAAGACCATCGAGGAGAGGTCATTGCATCCGTTATCGCCCCTGCTGTCATAGCTGGTGTAGCTGTGATCTTACGAATTTGGGCAAGATATATATCATCTGCGAAGTTCAGTTGGGATGACTTTCTCATAGTCTTAGCCCTGGTAAGCCTGGACTCCATCCCCCAACAACGTTTCTTAGCGTATTAACAAAACCATAGGTTATCGCTACTGGCAACACTGGTGTTAACGTCTTGAGTAAGTTTAACTCGAAGCTCACGAATCTGGCTGAGGAGTCTCGATTGCTGACCTTACTGTGCACGTCAGTGGCCAAATATGGCGGAATGGTGAGGCCTTTCCCCTGTCTCTACAAGCTTTAGACTTGAGCTAATGAATATCTTAGGGTCTACACATATGGAACCCAGAGATTGATATGGTCTACCTCTGGAAGTGTGTGTTTGCTGTGCAATTTACGTACAGCTGCACGGTGCCAGCCATCAAGATGTCGGTACTTATGTTTTACTGGCGCATCTTTCCCGTTCCTCGCTTCAAGTACACCCTCTACTTCTGTGCATTTCTTGCGCTCGGATGGTTTGTTGGTGTGATGGTCGTGAACTTTGTTTCATGTAATCCACTTGACTACTTCTGGCTACAGTACTCAGAGGATGCGAACGCGACGGGCACCTGCATTGACCTCGAAGGTTATTTCATGGGAAATGGAATCGCAGAGTGTATTACCGATTTTATCATTCTTGCTACTCCTTTCTCTCAGGTGATTAGACTTCAGATGGCTACCCCTCAGAAGATCGCTGTGATGGCAATTTTTGGCCTTGGAGCATTGTAAGTCAGGATTCGATCATTATTAACATGCGTGCTAATACATCTCACGAACACAGCACTTGCGTTGCCGGTGTACTTCGCTGCTACGCCGTTGAAATCATGCAGTCTGGCCCAGACCTTCCTTGGAACTTCGGTCGCGGATTTATTTGGAGCTCAATTGAGCCTTCTCTCGGTATTATATCTGCGTGTCTGCCTACGCTACGACCTCTCGTCCGTTACATTTTCCCCAACGGCTTCGGACGCAGCAAAAACACTAGCGAGTTCTATCGTCTACAAGAGCGCGAGCGGTCGCAGCCAGTGTCTGGTTCGACTCCAAAAAATGGGCATCGGGGATCTGAAGACTCTGAATTGCCATTTGGAAAACCAGGCCCCCCATTTGCTATTACCGTGCAACAAGACCTTGAGATCTCCTCCAAGAGCAGCAGAGAGCCTGTTTGAAACGAGGAGTAGATCTTCATTTACTATGGAGACTCCCTGCTGCATTAAAAGCTGATTCTGGTCTGCTGCGATATTTTGGGGAGCCATTTCTTTCTATCTCAAATCGGCTGCGTGTTTATGCTCCGCCTCGGACGGTCCACCCCTCAGACCTCATTCATTAAGTTTTAAAAGTTTCGCTTCATTTCATTTTTCCTTTCTTAATTCTCTACGTTATCTTCAACCATATTGTATTTTGCAATAATATCCAATATCTTTCGGAACGTTTTGCTGGCAAAGGATTCGCATCGCTTGTTTCGGATCCTTGGGCGGGCCGACCAGCATGCTTGCAAAAATCCTCCAAATCATCCTTTTGCCGCTCGAGATCTCCACACACAGCCTTGCGTATGACCCGTCTTATTCCCCCGTGGAGTTAGGCTGAAAACCAAGAATGAGCCCCTGGTCTTATAGAGAAGACACGTTAGGCACTGTCCTTGTGATACATTTCCAAACGTATCGCTAAGACTTCCAGGCTTCCCCGTCGCACAAGTCTATGGGGTAAATCGGACTGGCCCGTCCATCGGATTTGGGGAAATTTGTTACGAGTAAGATCTGTCTTGCGGGGCCTCCAGCCAGCGTACATCTTACTCAGATGAGGAAAGCCGGTCCACTCTGTCGGTTCAACGGTCTGACATGTGGACCACTACTAAAGGAATGCTCGATCCACCCAAAAGGAATTCGTTTTCAGCTTGACCAGACTAAAAGCCCTAGCGTGTCTTCCTTTGCCAAGTGGCCTGCATGGCCGTCGTAGCGGATAGGGGCTGCTTCGGAGACTTAGCGACGCCAATAAAAAACGGCTTCAATGCTAAAATCCTGTTTATAACGCTTTAAAAAGGCCGGTGGATGCTTAATTGCACGGACTCTACTGGTTGCCTAAATCTCCAAAAATTCTTCTATGTGCCGTTTCCCCAGCTCAGGGTTTCATCTACCAACCAACCTGACGATTTGGTAACGGAATGGAATCAATCAGGTCGGCTAGCGTGGCCTCCCTATCATTTTATTTCACTCTTATTACCCCGCTAGTACTCTATGTTGGCTACCGCTTTCTTTTAGTCCCGTTGTTTCGCTCTGATCTACGTGCCATCCCGGGTCCTTTTCTGGCGAAACTAACTGACCTGTATCGCTTGCTCCTGGTTCGCACCGCAGTGGTTCATGAGCATCACATTGACCTTCACAAGAAGTATGGACCATTTGTTCGCCTTGGACCTAACAATGTCTCTGTTGGCGTCCCATCTGCCATCCCTACGCTATACAATATCAGAACTCGGCACCCAAAGTCGGATTTCTATCCGGTGATGGGAAATGTAGCCAATGGAAAAGTTGTCCCGAGTATCTTCTCGACTCAGGACGAAGCCTTCCACGAGGCTATGAAGCGCCCTATTGCTCAGGTATATGCCATGACAAATTTAAAGTCATATGAGCCTTTGGTTGAGAGTACCGAGGCACTGTTCTTCCAGAAGCTCGAGAATTTAGCGGATGAGAAGAAGACATTTGACCTGGGCACTTGGTTACACTGGTTTGCGACTGATGTAATTCTGGAGATCACATTTGGAAAACGCCTTGGCTTTTTGGAGAGAGAAGAAGACGTGGATGGTATTCTCGACATGATAGAAGAGCGTTTTTGGTATGTCGCTGTTGTAAGTATTCGACTTCCTGGTATTCTAAAAGCCCCTTTGCCGGACCGATTGCTGAGAATGTCCCTACAGACCGGTCAAATGCCTTGGCTTGACAAGTTCTTCCACAAGAATGCGTTTATGAGCTATTTTAAAACCCTCGTTTCTACTCCCACGGTCTCCCCAGTTTTGAAATTTGCCCTGGATCAAATAGCGAATCGGAAAGTCGAGCGAATCAATGAGCCCGAAAAGAAGGGCCTGAGACGCGACTTCTTGGCACGGTTCTTGGACGTCAAGGATGCGAACCCAGACATTCCCGATTTGTGAGATAACCCACGCCTTCTTCCAAAATAGTAGAATGCTAATTCAATCTGATGAAGCTGGATTCTGTCGTGGTGTCAGCAAAACGTGCAAGCCGGATCGGATTCCACCGCGATTACATTAACCTCAGTCATCTATCATCTGTTAAAGTACCCAGAAACTTTACAAGCATTGTTGAAAGAGTTGGGCGATGCCCAATTAGCATCACCGGTGCCCTGGGATGCTGTCCATAAGCTTCCTTACCTTGACGCCTGCATCAAAGAAGCCTTGAGAATGACGCCTGCGCTGGGAATTCCACTAGAGCGTGTCGCTCCAGAGGGAGGGTTGGAGCTCTGTGGGAAATACTTTCAACCTGGAACAGTGCTTGGGATCAATGCCTGGGTGGTACATCGAAATCAGCAGGTGTTTGGTGAAGATGCCGACTCATGGAATCCCAGTAGATGGGTTGAAGCAAGCGAGGAGAAGAGGAAAGAAATGGACCGAACATTGTTTGCTGTAAGTTCTCACGCGACTCGCGACATAAGGGCACATCTGTTATGTGTAGTCTGCATACTTATTCAGGTTTAGTTTGGAGGCGGTACAAGAGTTTGTCTCGGGAAGAACATTTCTTATTTGGAGATGTATAAGGTCATTCCAGAGCTACTGCTGCGATTTGATGTAAGTTTACTTAGTTATGGAATTTTTTGATTGATATATTCTAATACCTTTTATTCAGTTCAAGCTTGCCGATTCGAACAACGTGTGGAAAATAAGAAACGCATTCTTTACATACACGAAGGGTGTAAAGGTAACCGTGCAAAAACGAGAAAGAATTTAGTTCAATATATAGCTAGCACAATCAATACATTACTCTACCTTCTGATTATTATGAAGCTATGCCCGATTCTTGAGCCTTATCAACCCAACATGTTGGTCTTCTATTTTTTGGCCGCTTATGCATCCTCACATATCTGATTGGAATTCGCCTCTTTCCAATTTGTTTGATATCTATATTGATCGCTCATGGCTTGTCATTCTAAACTATCACTGAGACTGGACTGTTGCGGATATAGTGGCTTTTGGGGTCCTAAAAGTCTGCTTTTTAACTCAAAGTACGATCAAAGACCAGGTACAGGACATTCTTTTGAAAGTTTGAGGAAGATGACACGGTTCGTGGAAGAGGCAATAGCCATTGTGCCTCCATACATAGCAAAAAGGCCATCCCACAAACAACGATATTCCGAGGGTAACCATATGAGGTTGTTCCCATTGTAAGTTATCCAGGAACGCTCATTGCTCAACCCGTATCCAGACGGCCGGAGAGTGGAAATGACATTTCCAGATACTGACATTCTCGTGAGACCAATGGAAACTATATCGAAACTTCCAGTATTGGTATACATGCGATTTGAGTCAAATTTATCAAACTCAAGAAAATCGGTGAGGTCGACATGTACAATGAACAAGTTCTGACCGGTTGCTGGATTCCAGATGCGGATTGTCTTATCAGCTGACCCGGACGCAATTCGAGTATTATCTGCGGACCAGCAAACCGAGCGGATATTTGCATTATGACCACAAAGATTAAACTGAATCTCGCCGGTCCTAAGATCCCAAACTCGAACCTGGCAATCACTAGAGCCTGATGCGAGCTGGCTCCCATCTGGTGACCATGAAGGTGAGCACGAACTGTCCGAAGAATTCTCAGAGTGGAATTTCAGGCTAGAAATCTTTTGGCCAGTGGCTGAATTCAATATCCAAATTTTACCACCTATATAATGCTGGAATGCGATTTGACTCTGATCTGGTGACCAAGCAATTGTCGATATGAAGTGTTGGAATGTATCGTGAGGGAACACAAGCTGGCCAGTAACTACATTCCAGACTTTAACGAAATCATTGACAGCCAGTGAAGCTAGTTGGCTTCCATCTGGTGACCAGGTCATAGTCAAGACTGGATTTTTATGTCCATCGAGTGTTGACACACTTTGTCCAGTGAGTGGATCCCAAATCCGAACTGCTCCATGATAAGATCCTGATGCAAGCCGGTGTCCATCCGGTGACCATTTCATGAAAATAATTCCATCTTCATGCCGACTGAGGAGGGAATCTCTGTGACTGGCTAGTAGATCCCATATACGGACTGTCCCATCTCGTGAGCCTGATGCAAGTTGAGCTCCGCCCGGTGACCAGGTAACTGGGAAGACCCAATCGCCATGTCCCTCGAGCGTCCACATAACCTGCTTCGTAGCTCGATTCCAGATTTGAACTGGTCCATCGTGAGATCCTGATGCAAGTTTGCTTCCATCTGGTGACCAGTCAATTGACCCCATAGCCCCTGAATTTAACAGCGAAGTAGATTCGCTTTGACTGGTCGCTTGCCCCCATATTTGAACATGTGAATCAAATACGAATGCAAGGCATCCTCCATCTGATGACCAGGCAATTGTGGAGAGGCCCCAAGAATCGGAAGAAATGGAATAGTCATGTTTATCATTGAGAGTAATTACGATCTGGGTTGTTGCTAGATCCCAAACTCGAACTTTCTCATCAGCGGATCCCGTTGCAAGCTGGGTTCCATCTGGTGACCAGGTGATCGAGGTGACTGCGGAGATACTATCCATAGACACTGCTTCATAATTAGTGGCACGATCCCATATCTTGATGGTTTCATCATCAGATGCCGATGCAAGTCGGTCTCCTTTCGGTGACCAGGCAATCGCGGAAACTGCACTGCTATATCCTTTGAGAGTGGACACATTCCGACCGCTTGTCGGATCCCAGATACGGACCGTATTATCATAACACCCTGATGCAAGTCGGCTCCCATCTGGTAACCATGAGATAGAGTAGACTCTCCCTGCATCGAACGTTCGAAGAGTCACAATTTGGTTTGTGAATGGATCCCAAATACGGATCTTATCAGCTGCTGATATCAAGGCAAGCCTGCTTCCATCAGGCGACCAGGCTTGTAGCCGCAAATGAGTTCTTGTTTCAATAGAACTATCGTCATCATTATGCTCCAGTCCTTCAAGGGCTGAAATGAGGTTGCCCTTGATTGGATCCCATATCTGGACTGTATCGTCCTCATCAAACCCCAATGCCAGTTTCTTTCCATCTGGTGACCAAGCAACCCAGCAGACAGAGCCCTTTGAAGGCTCGAGAGTATGAAGACTGGCACTCCAGTGATTCTCCGTCACGGGTTCATTTAAAATCCAATCTTCTCTTTCTCCTTGGAGGGATTTTCTGGTGAGGCTGTCTACAGGGCTGAAGATAAGCGGTGAGTAGTATGCTTGTAAGGGACTGATCTGAATTGCCGTTCGGCAGTATTGGATAATCCTGGTAGCATCTCGAACTCGATCAATTAGGGCATCAGGGTTTCCCTCCTCCTATTAGAAGACAGAATCGTCAAAAACCTTGAAAATTAAAATAACCATATCCCATATAGACGTTACAACTTACTTCGATTATACTTTCCAACCTTCTCAGAGCACCTATGCCATCCGAAACCTTTCCTAATATGCCCAAAGCTTCAAGCCAGTTGAGGTATTTGTGCTGTAAAAATGTATTTATCATTTCCTTGTTCCTCAAGCTCAGCCTGTAGACATCGCTGCTTTTACAATCATCGAGATGATCAACCCAGTAAACACACGCGTATTCAGCAGACGCTAGTGGATTTGGTATTGGCGCTCTCATGTCCTCTTTGGTTATCCCTGGTAGTCTAGCACCAAAGATATCTCGTCGAAGTGTTTTGATAAGAGTACTTAGGCATTGGAAGAAGATCGCGTGGTGTTCATTCTCGATGCCCTTAGGAAGAATCTCAATGGACAGCTCCTTATCAAGAAATTCTTTTGCAGATTGGTGAACCAAAGTGACCGTGTCCTTTTGTACTGCTAAAAATGACCGACAAGAGTCGATCACTTCAGAGAGGACATCAATGTCAACGATGTCATCTATTCGTCCTATAAGGAGAGATCCTAGCTCACTAAGCGTGACAGGGCGATAGACTGTTGATACAGTACCAAGGATCTGCCTGCACAAATCTGCATCATCTGATTCGCGAACTTGGTCCATCATTCGGTGATAGAGTCCGTCTAAGCCAGGTGGAAACATTTTCAACTTATCCATCACGTGTCTGGGCCTTGTTTGAACAAGATTCTTCAAGACCAAAGAAACCCATAGAAAGGTGCCCTTTGAGTTCAAGACTAAATATCGATGAACCTCGTTCCTCAGTTCAGATTTGAAGTTTTTTCGCTGTGCAATCAATGCTACCTTGTGCTCAATAAAAGCATTTATAGCATCGGAGATGGATATCCCGCTGTTTTCCAAGGATATAGGCGCTACCTGGGCAGCAGAGCTGAGAATCTCAACAGTCTCAAGCTCGTTCCGGCTAGTGAGAAGCCATTTAATCTTTCGACTAGCTTTTGAAGTTTCAATAATCAGATTCAAAAGGTCTCCACGACCAGTTCGACATTCATCTAGCGCGTCAATCCCAAGATAGACCCTGTTCAAAGACGAGTCTTCGAGGATTTGCCTGAAAATGGAGACGAGGCCATGCCACGCGTTGACATCATTTAACAAATCTTTACGAGCAGAATCATATCGGGCTCGCACATGGCGGAGAAGCGATCGGTTTTGGTCAACGAGTAGATAAATCAAGCCCCGTAGGACAGATATGGCACTGTTGATTCGCGTGTCGGTCGCTTGACAAAAAAAGAAAGATATGGTGGCATTCTCCTGGGAATTTTCCAAATCTTCGACAATTCCACACAGAAGCATTGTCTTTCCTTTGCCGGGGCCACCTCTGATCCAGAGGACAGGGGCTATGTTGCTTTGGCTATCTTGCCATTGTTTGAATGTCTGGTTGTCGCGAACCCATCGATACGAGGCTTCGAGGAGCCCGCCACCCGTACTTTTTATACGTTCTTTGTCATCACGCGGATCGGTCGTTCTCAGGTCTTGCAGACACGCTTGATCTAATGGATCGGATGATGATCCTATGGCGGCGCTTAATTCAGCAACATTCTTATCCCATTGACGAGTATTTCACTTACCAAAGATAACAGTGCCTTCATTAACACCTATTTGAGTTCCATTGTTTGTACCACTTTAATAGATGTTGGCACTCATAGTTGACTGGAGCCTCCAGATGTGCTGGTGAGCCGAGAATTGGGTTGGGTTCGAGAGTCGGGTTGGGCCTCACACATGCAGGTCAACCCCGCGCTAAGTGTGATCTGGATGCACGACACAGGGCAACTGGGCGCCTGAACATCGTGGTTCGCATCCTTGACACAAGAGGAGCGCATTTTCATAAATATTGCCACTGAACGTAAATTTGGAGATAAACTTCGGCCGCAAAGTACCGGAGGCTACCCAAATTTTTGCGCTAAGAAACACTATTACATCGGGAAGGGTTTCTCATTTGCCAAAAGCAAAAAAATGAATTCAAAATGGTATCTCAAAAAGATGTCTAAAAATGCATTTCGCAATGCCAACGCATGCAGGCCAAGAAAGATAATCAAACGATGCAACAGAATAGAAAATGTAATCGCCAGAACGCTGTCAGTCTCACGTTATGCATAAATATACATAGAGGCCAACAATGCCCATATATTAGATCAAGCAACCTATAGGTTGCCGTCACGAATGCGCAGGAAGTTCTCATACCGCGTCCGAGTAATCCTGCGGCTAGTCTTACCCCAGTAGATCATCGGAGCAGTCAGCATGAGAAAGCCGAAGCTAAGAACACCAATCGCGATAAAAGTCTTTGCAAGGCTCTCGGCATCGAGCCAGTACTGCGCGGTGAAGGTGAAAATGCAGGCGATGGTGTTGTTGATGACGGCGACGCCCACCATGCCTTCCAGAACCATGCCTGGGTACGCATCTTGAAGATAAGCCATGCTGAGATCTCCAGCACAGCCCCAGCCGAATCCAATAAAGCCCAATCCAACGTAGGGCCAAGGCCAGTTCCAGCCCTTGTCTGAGCCAATTCCGAAAAGCATCAGACCGGCTGGCGCGATGATTGCGACCGGGAACATAAGCCAGAGACGCTGCTCGGCTTCGAAAACGCCGTTGTTGCGACGGGCCATCCACATCACGAAGAAGTCGGAGAACCATCCTCCGTAGATACAGCCAATGCATGCCCCGATAAGGGTTGGAACATTCATAATTCCGACAGCTGCATCGGTATAGTTCCATGGGGCCTCGTACCAGTTGTCCTCTTCGACAGTCAAGTAGAAGGTCAGCCAGGCATCCTGGGCACCCCACTGAAGTCCAGAGTAAAGAACCGCTGGGAAACTGAAAATGCGCAGAGTGTGCCACATGCGACGGAAGTACTGCTTGAAGCCATTTCCGATCAAAGTCGGGGACGGGGTGATGAGTGCAATGCGCTGAAGGTAGGTCTTGCCCTTCTTGCGGCCAGACTCCTCGTCAAGACCGGAGGAGACAGGGTCTACACGAGGTGTCTGGTCTTTCTCTCCGACAGGAGCGTCGGCTGGGGAGAGCTGTGTCTGCCTTTGAACGTCTCTTCCCTGAAGAACGCTATTGCGATCGAAAGACGTCTCCTCAAGGCCGAAATAAAAGACGACGAAAGTTACCCCAGAGATGATAACAGCCAACCAGCCGACCCATCTCCAGCCCAGGGCTTCGCTATCCGTAATGAACCCCGCAACGAGAGGTCCCAAGAAGGTACCGATACTAGTTGCAAGAATGTAGAAACCCAGAATCAAGCCTCGGTGGTGCTGGTAAAACAGATCCGACAAGGACAACTGGGCCAGAGCCTCAGCGCAGGACTCGGATGCACCAACGAAGAGCTGATTCCATATATTATCCTGAACCGTTTCCACCTTCGCAAACCAGATCGAGCCAATAATCGAGAACAGGATACATAGCAGGTACGTGACTCGGCGCCCGTACAAGAACGGGGCCGGGCTTGTCAGCAAACAGCAATAGCCAATACCGACAAACAGCACACCCGCCGCGATATTGATATCATTCCAGGATATACCCAGCTGGGCATTCATGCCATTCCCCGCGGTTCCTGCATCGTTGGAAGTAGCCGCGGTCAGAGCAACAATAAAGAGCACGAGGAAAGCGTGCCAGTACCTGCGCCACGTGGGCCAGTTGAGTGGATCGTCCGGCGAGTCAGTTGGACTTGGAATGAGCGTGATCTCCCCGTTGGCAGCGGGAAAAATGCGCTCTGTTCCCGGCAGATCCAACTCAAAAGAGTGTGCATCGTGCTCGGCATGCGCATTGCTGGGCCCGAAGGTCCCTCCAGGTGAGTTTAGCCTGACTGCGTCGGTCATCAGCGTCTGCGCCCCAAAGCCCCGGGCCCAGAGATTACTATTCACAAGAACGCAAAAGAGGAGGCCTTGGACCAAGATCAGAGGGGAAATCGACTCTGATAAAGGGGGCTCGGGGCAGGGGGGCGCGCGTCTTTGGGGTCGCAAAGGAAGAAGATTTTGCAGGCGTTTATCTGTGGAGATAAGAGAGATTTTTGGTGGCGGCAAAGCGAGTGGGCCGGCGGATTCTCTGGATTCTTTAAGCTGGACTCGACCGTTTCACCTTCTGCATCCTCATTTCTGTGCTTAGATCGTGCTAAGCACTCGAGACGAACATCGTCTCCCCTCTTCTATTTACCGGTTACCGCCGAATGTCCACTTGCCAACTCAGAATGTCCCAGTCATTCCATGTGTCGTCTTCCATCCCGGGCAGTAGTCCCGTAAAACCAAGTAATTGTGGCTCCGACCTGGCTGTGCGCCTCGAGGCAGCTCAAATCGAGTCTGCACCAGACGAGGCATCACGCACAGTGAGGTCGGAGCCAAGAAAGGTGATTGTGGTGGGAGCAGGAATCTCTGGCCTCCGCGCTGCTGCTTTGCTCCGCCGGTACGGATGCGAAGTGGTGGTGCTGGAGGCTCGCGACCGAATTGGCGGTCGCATTTTGACCAGCAGGAATGGTGATCATGTCAGAGATATCGGTAGGTGATTGACTCTGCGCTTGGACGTTGTCTTATACACAGTGGTGGGTAACCGCTAACGTCGCTCAGGTGCCGCTTGGATGCACGAAACCTCCCAGAACAGCTTGGTGAAGCTGATCCCTCGACTCGCCATTCCCTACTACTACGACGATGGCGCCCCTCTCTACTTTACCCGCGAAGGCCGTGCCGGCTCCCAGTTTAAAGCGAAGAAGGTCGCCGACGAGTTCGCGGACTACTGTGAATGGTACTACGAAACACACCCCGACGCTGCAGATCGCCCTGTGAGCGAGTTTGTCAAGGAATTCGTCTTGGAACACCAGTTGATCACGGAGGATGAGCGCCAGTGGGCGCCACAGGCCCTCCGTGAAGTGGAACTCTGGATAGGAACGAACATCGAGCAGGCCTCTTCGAAACACCTGTCCTACTTTATAACCGAACGCAACCTATACATGAAGGGTGGCTACGATCGCATTGTGAACTGGACTGCCCAGTCTTTTAAAAATGACCCAAACGTTATTCGTCTCAACCATCTCGTCCAGAACGTGGAGTGGAATGAGACTGGGGATGAACCCATGCGCGTCCACTATCAGGATCCTGCTGGAAATGCGGGCTCCATTGAAGGAGACGCAGTGATCATGACAGTTCCTATGGGAGTGTACCATCACAAACTGATTGACTTTAACCCACCCTTGCCGAGTGACATCGAAAAGGGTATGACCAACTGGAGCTACGCCGCTCTTGGCAAAGTCTTCTTCGAATTCGCCGATGTCTTCTGGCCCAAAGACAACGACCAGTTCATTTTCTATCCCTCGCCAGCCGAAGAGTCGGAGCCCTCGTCCGGCTCATCGGTCAGCTCAACCGACAGTTTAAACTCTTTCCCCGAAAGAGATAACATCCTCAACTACCCCACCGTCACGATCAATTTGTGGATCATGACCGGCGGCAAGGAACTCTGCGTACAGATCGCCGAGCCGCTGACCCAGCGCATCGAAGCAATGAAAGATAAAAAGGCCATCTACAAGTTCTTCGAGCCGCTATTCAAGCTCCTTCGAGCGGAACCCTACAAGGCTCTTCCCCGCTTGGTCAGTGTTGAAACTACACACTGGACCCAGGACCCGTTGGCCGGGTACGGAACGTACTCTGCCGACAAGGTTGGGGATGAGCCCGATCTGCTCATTGACTCGCTAGCCAGAAACAAGAGTAGCCCCTTGCAGTTTGCTGGCGAGCATTGCACGTTGGTTGCCAATGGATGTGTCCATGGTGCTTTCAAGACGGGTGAAACCGCTGCTACCAACCTGCTGCAGAGATTTGGTGTTCCATACGACGAGAAGGAGCTTGCAAGTCTGCAGGCTTGAAGTTAGTAAATATCTCGTCCTTGGGCTGATTTGGAAATAGTCGCCTGGGGTCACCCTCTTCAGTATATTGCATCGAGTATCATTTTATAGCGCGTACGTAGCCTTAGCCAGTGATATATAACATTTGAAGCATTTTACCAATTCAATTTCGGGTTTATTTGATATCGGTGCCGGTTGCGGCATATGACAGGCTCAAGAACAGATTGGATACGTCTACAACTCGATCGCAGTCCAGTGGACAAAGGATCATGAAGCAGTCCCTAAATTGTTCATGTAGCCAGTATCCGATCTATTCAGGAAGCAACGAGGAGCTTTCCTGCGTTCACATCCTGCGAATTTCTCGTACTCGGGCAAAGCCCAATTAACCATCCATTCAATTTCAAGCCGATTCTCAGGCCTAAATTGAAGCATTGACTTCAGCATCTTAGAAATAGCATCCCTCTCGGCTGGCTCAATGAGCGGCATTCCTTTCCGCCGTCGAGGCTCCTGCATACTTTGTTCGAATCTGTCCTCCCACGACCTGTAAGGCTCCCGGTTGATCGGCTTCCCATCTTCTGTAAATTGGCCATGCCGTGCCTCCCACTTGTGCCACCATTCCGGGGGCAGGATGCCAATTGCGTCGACTTGCTCGGAAGTAATAATATCTTCGGTAGCGAACGCGCCGTTAAAAATCGAGCCCTGACCCATGATTTCCCACAAGCAGCATCCGAGGGACCAGATATCTGATGGGAATGACAAAGGCTCATGTGGCTCGAACCGAGCCTCTGGTGGTCGGGAAACAAGTGGAGTTTGTGACTTGAACCTGTGTTGCTTGGTAGGTGAGAAGGCCTCACCAAAATCGCTGAGTAGAATTTTGGCTTCGGAGAGTGTGAGCTTTTCGCTTACTTCACCAAGCCAGATGTCTAAAACGCCTCGTGATGGGACATTCGGTGGGAGCGGTTGCCCATCATAACGTCTTATTTCTTCATATTCCGGTTCCCCGTACTCTTTGTATAAGTCCTCCACGGAGTGTTGGTTTAGGTCGAATGGCAATTCGAGGAGAACATTGTCATTGTGAAGATCTCCATGAACAAATCCCTGAGAGTGAACGTACTCAACTGCGAGAACTAGCTGTGCCGACAAGGCCCGAGCAACATCCAATTGGAAAAGCCCAGTATATGAGCTGTCTTTTGCATCAAAGATACTCATTCTCGCTGGAGATGTCACGCAACAAGAGTGAGTACCATTTGATCCTTGAAGTTCAAATCTGTCAAGTCTCGATAGTATGAATGTCTTTCCCAAGCTAGTGCTTGAACTTTGTTGCGGCTTGGAGAGCTCCGAGAGTATGTTGAATTCAAGCGGGTTCGAATCCGCAGTACACACTTTGATGGCGACAAATTTCCCAGTGTTTTGATCTCGGGCTAGCCATATAGTGGAGTATGAGCCATGACCAAGTTTGTGAACGACTTCATAGCGATCGTGAATATGGTCACCGATTGCCACGGAGCGGTAACCTCCAGCACGATAGCGTTCCGGTTGTTCCACTGCTTCGACGGGCAGATAAAGACGACAGGGAACCATCATGGTCGAGAGAGTGAGACATGAGAGTAGCCGTGCTAAAAATGCCGCGAAAATGATTTTGGTATCGCTGGGTTTGTCTGGCTTCGCTGGAAATGGAATGAAGACGAGCAAGCAATAAACGCGTCTGGAATGGCCGAAACGGTGATGAGATAGAATTCCACATCTAACTCTGAAGCTTAATCCAACGCGTTTCAAAAAGATATTGTAGAGTTGTTTCTGCCTCCTGTTACCGCCTATTCTAGTATATAGAGCTCGCGCCTACTCTGTGTAGATTCTAGTTTTAGCAAGCAACATATCTCCAGTTTACGCTTCAGTTCTTCATTTCTGGTCTATTCACGGACTCTACGCTTTCGACGTAGCTTGCAGTCTCCCTCAGTTCGTCCCTTCGACTCGGTCCCCTTCGGTGGACCTGCTACGTGCGCTCCGCTATTTCAATATTTACAAAGTTGGGACACAAGGCTTTATTTACTTGAGGATTCTGCCGAATGTCACCACGTGAAATGGATAGTATAACATACAAGCCACGGAATAGGGCTGCACACGATACGATATGGCAGGATGTTTGGATTATTGTATCGCATATCGTATCGCAGGAATGTTGACGATAATTATCACAGGCTGTATCATTCCTCCAGTCCCTGTGCGATACGCTACGATAGCGATAAGAACGATGCGATATCTTATTTCTGCGATATCATGTGCAGCCCTACCACGGAACAACGGTAATTGGTCAACCCGTACTCCGTACACTTTTTGATGAAGCCAATACAATATGGAGCACGTGACCGTGATAGTTTTGCCCATGAGGGATCTATTCACTTGGACGCGTCTAGACAGTAGCCAGAGCCACTTTGATTGTTCATTCAACATTTTGGTGATCAAGATCAAGAACATGTCGCAACTCACGTCATCATTTTCGCATCGCTTTAACTAGGCCAAGGCCACCAGCCAGAATGTCCACTAATAACGTCGTCAAATACTACTTTTACGGCAGAGCGGCCCCATACACCGTGGCGCGTATGCGCCTGCTCATCACATTGGCTCATCAGAGTGCAATCGAGAGAAACCTCTATCCCAAAGCTATCCTGATCAGGCGAGTTGAGATTTCAAGAGCGCTCATGTGTTTCCCATGAGACCATCCGATATCTGTTCCCCATGACCACATTCTAATGAAGGATCATGTAGGTCCGATGCCCACACAACGACATACTTCAACGGTGGATGGGTTAGAGATCCCCTGGGGCTATACGTTACTCTCGCTTTTAAAGAGGAGGATCAAGTTCTTCGGGGAACTCATACGACTATCCATAGTTATGTGAGGGACCATGATACCCTGTATTTTTGGGGCGCGACAACGGAGCCAGAGAAGCCTGATAAGACCAAGCGAAAAAGAAAGAAGGTTGTTTGGCCATCTGAAGATGGCCTTTTCGCTGCCCCGGAAGAGTGCTACAGTCATCTTCCAGTGGGCTGGAAATAAGAACGCCTTAATCACCTATGAGGCCATGGACGATCTCAAATCAGCACTTATCATAGACTTTCACGGCGTGCGGTTTTTTCTTTGTCTTTTGCATGTCATGTCCAATAATGAAGCCCATCGGCTTGCAAGGTCCAGTTCACCATTCGCCTAACAAAATCACAACCCCACATGGGGGCGGTTCACGAGTGCAGGGCATTTCATTCACGCCAAGGCTGCTGCCATAAGACCTTCGTAGTAGTAGTCTGTAGACTAATTCAGCTAACATATTATACCGCATTGTAGTCTTCTAAAAAGCAAACACGAACTACTCCCGGATTTCCACAACACCTGCCCGATGCATCCGCCCCACACGTGCACCGTGGTTCGGCGGTAAATCTCGTTAGCCTCAATCCAAGCGGGGAACGAGGCGTATCACTCGTCCGTGATTGGGGCGCAATTGCAGGCTGTTAATCAAATGTGACTAGCCATGCTTGGCCGAAGCGCCAGCTTTCCTCCACAGCCCTGTTCGCAATCATGGGGCTGTCTGCGCCGTGAGCTCTTTGACTCCTTATATGCACAGCGAGAGCGACGGGGAAGGCGACGACCATGGCTGTGAAGAGGGTTGCTTCAGGGCTGTTTTCATGGCTGCAGCGCAACGGTGTGCGGCGGATTCTTCCTATTCTTAGCATTTGCTTCCTGTTCGCGACCTTTCTGCTTTTTCCGCGGGCGCGGGAGTTTCGCATTGCGGAGAAAATTGGACTTGTTGAGCCTGTGAAGACAGAGGCTGATCCTAGCCCGGTGATCGAGCCTGTGATTGAGCCGGTGGCTGAGCCGGTAGCTGAGCCTGTGAGCGAGCCTGTTGGTGAACCTGTTGGTGAACCTGTTGGTGAACCTGTTGGTGAACCTGTTGGTGAACATGTTGGTGAAGAGGTTGTGGATATTCCAAGGTTGGTGCTGTCAGCTCTTCCGACGGTTTCAGGGCACAAGCTAATCGATAATTATAGTCTGCCCCCTCCTCCCCCTCCAGAAGACAGCTTTTTCGTTCACATAAACCCACAGCCGAAGCTCAACGGCTCTGAAGACGTACATGACGACTTGCACATAATTCCAACGTTTCAAGAATCGACTTCCACCGCATATAATCCATACCCGGAATTCAACAGCCCAGCTTGGAGGGCTGAATGGAACGGGACATACCAACAATGCATTGGACCAGATGGTGCGCTCTTAGATCCCAAGCAGGATAACATGACGATGCGCGGCTATCACTTCAAACAATCAGGTAGGAGAATGGCTTTTCGAATTTCGAAAGCAATGAATTATGCATGGCTGACAAGTCGCAGAATTTCCAACTCCTATTTTTGGCTCCTACGATGCTTGGAATCTCGATAACACCATCTGTACGGATCGCTATTCGCGATATAGCGCATATGGCTTCGGCAATGAGACCAGCAAATTTGAAAATGTCAACTGGGACAAATTACAGCGAGACTGTCTCGAGCGAAACTCAGATCGTTACTTCTCATCGGTGGGCAAATTGGCATCCCTCCAGATGGAACAAGAAGTATGGCTGGAGGGGGAACCAACAGCTTCCCCTCAGAGCGAGTTACCTTCGCTCGGACTCCACCACCGTACAGCTGTCATCCTTCGTTCATGGATCGAGAAGGAATATACTGAAGACGATATCCATTTCGTCCGTTCGATGGTCACAGAGTTATCACTCATGTCTGGCGCCGAATATGAAGTGATCCTCCTCGTCGATGCGAAAGATACAGAACTGCCAAATGCGACAGATACTGTCGGAATGAAAGACTTCAAAGAGCAGTATCTCCCAGCTGAACTCCAAGACCTCGCTGTTTTCTTCAATGAAGACATGTTGGCAGAATGGTATCCGAAAATCGAAGTCCATATGTAAGACGCCCTTCGCATACTGTTTGATCAACGAGACACTAATATAACTAGCCCGATTATGCAATACTTCCAACCAATCCAGGTATTCTCTCGACTAAACCCTCAGTACGAGCATATCTGGCAATTCGAAATGGACTCCCGCTACACAGGCCATTCCTACGAATTCCTCGAAAAAGCATCCACATTCGCCAAGCAACAACCCCGAAAGCACCTCTGGGAGCGCAACTCCTATTTCTACATCCCAGCCGTCCATGGAACATGGGACTCCTTCATCGCAGCCGTTGATAAGAACATGACCGGACACGAAGACATCACCGGCCCAGTGCCAGTGGAAGGAATCAAAGTTCCACCCCAAGCACCGCGCTTGGAAACTGCCACCAATCCCGAAACCTGGGGCGTCGGCGAAGATGCCGATGTAATTACCTGGATGCCCCAATTCAACCCCCAAAACACCGACTGGCCCTTCCGCGACAAGATCTTCAACTTCCCTCAAGGCCCAGAGACACCCTGTCGCTCGTCGCCTGTGGCGATGTCTCGAGTTTCCGCACGTCTACTCCGCCTCATGCACGACGATAAGGTCGAAAGTGGCTTCGGGCTCGCGTCAGAAATGTCACCTGTCTCGTGGGCGCTATACTACGGCCTGAAGTCCGTGCAGGTACCGCAGCCGATCTATCACAGTATGAAGTGGGATGCGGAGGAATTGAATCAACGGGCTAATCCTGGTGAATCGGGGGCGATTAATGCGGGGATAGATAGTATATGGAGCTGGGCGCGACATGACGATATTGTGCGCAAGCTTTCGTTTATGTTTGATTCCGAGTTCCCTGAGCAGTTGTATCGGGCTTGGTTGGGGCTTGGGAAGAATGATACTGCTTGGGAGGAGGAGAATGGTAGGCTTTGTTTACCGCCGGTGTTTTTGCATCCTGTGAAGAATACAGTATGAGGCTAGCTTGGGCTGTTAGAAGCTGACTCTAGATAACGGTTGAGGCCTTTGTATATTATCAATAGAGTTACGATCTACACGATTAAATGATGATTGAATGGGGTATAATATTGTATTGAGTTGGTATCATTTCGTTCGTGCGTTAATTCATTCCAAAAGTGCCGCGGGCTTCCTTATATCAGAGCACGCATCCATCACAACGACGACCCAGGAACAAAGGGCCTGCTGCGTTTCCAGGATTTGGCCAGGTGTTTTGACAGGTACTGGCCTTCCGCATGTCTCCGCTGGTTTCAAGTCCGGGTCCAATATGATACTATGGTCCTCTTCGATAGTTGCCTTTGCTGATTGGTAAAGCATGTTTGCGTCCCACAGCATCGCCACCTTAAGACAGTTGTCCTTGAAAATGTTCAGCGCGACAAGTCGTAGCTCTAACGATTTGCTTTGCATAAGCACAAAGAAGAGCAGGGCGGGGAACCCGAATGGTGATACGGGCTCGGGTCGTCGGCCTGTTACGTTGCAGGCGATTTCGACAATCCGCCTGACCATATCCTCTTTGTCCAATAAGTCCCTGTTTGGGAGCTGATTCTGTATCATTATTTTGCAAGCGACCCATCTTGCTTCGAGGAGTTTGTAGTCATCGGTCTGGGCTAATAGGGGGTCCTGAGTCTTTAAGTCGGCCACGGCTATGAGCCAGTCTGCGTGGTCTTTCTTCAGTATTTGCCATGGTGAGAACGCTGAGGAGGGAAAATCGGGATGATATGGGTCGTGAGGTCGTTGAGTGAGGCCAAAGGCCATCTTCATTACTCGATAGGTGAGCCATCCGAGGACTTCTTGAGCCTGGTCGATGTTTTCAAAGGGCCCGGAGGGTGGTGGGCATTCATATTCGCTTTGTGAGGAGCCGGTGAAGTTCGAGAAGAAAAAGATGAAGAAATTAAGTCGTCGGAAGAACTCCAGTAATGTAGCGTTCGCTTTATATGTCATAACGAGGTTTTGGCCATATTGGTAATGGACCATCGCGCCGCTCGGATTGCCCCGCAGGAACTCGATGCAGATAAATTGCATGGACGCTATCACGACCACATCTAAACTCGCTGGCTGGGTAGCTGCTATTTGCTGAAGCGCGGCGTTATAGTGCTTAATTGCGAACTCCTTCTCCGAAGCCAAGACTTCGCGTTTGGCTTTGTGATTTTCGTACAACGCACTCATGGCGAGGGCGGCATGTCGAATAGCAGGTTCTTGGAGAAATACTTGAGGGATTATATCGGTCCAGAAAGATTGAGGAGAAGCGCCAGCCAAATCAGGCGCCATTTGTCGACGATAGAAGTCCAGACTTCGATAATCGGCAACGTCGGCGCCAGGAAGCAGTGACGGCTGCATCTGCCGAAGAGACCGGGGGACCCATGCCACATAACCTTCACATTTGCGCCCGGCCGTCTGGCATCTCACACAAGTTGGGTGTGTTTCGTCACATTTCACCCGCCGTGCTCTGTGTTGAATGTCAGTTCGAGTCTGGAAAAATCAAAATTAATCAAGGGGGCGGGGGGCGGACTGACTTGCACGTAATGCAGCCGGTGTGAGCTCTGCGGATCCCTTTGCGAGGCATGATTAAAGCATTGATCCGAAACAAAGAAGTGGTATCTTTTCCATATAAAACCCCACACGATGAGTTTAGAGTTGAAGAAGATAGAAGCGGGACGCCTAAATACTCCGTAGTGAGTAAGTAGGGCCAGCAGCCCAGGGACCTTTCCGCCCCCTAATAAATGGGCCCTCCAGACCCAGCCGGCTTCGTCGAGTGTGCCCCCACTGCTTTAGTTGCCCGGCAGTTTGCCAATCGAGTTCGAGCCTTGGTTGGGCCCCGTCGATCCCTGCCGTTCTTCCATAATCTAATTGATCATATCCACTCCGTATCGTGAGGCTCACTGGCTGAGACACGCTTGCCCGATGATCTCCCCTATTCGTAGGGAAAATTCCCACGCGGCCGCACTTAGCACTTCTACTATCTTCAATCTATCGCGCGTCACCAAGAACGGAACGTCATCTAGCACTTTTGGATGACACTATGTTTTAGAGCAGTGAAGAATATCTTGAGCATTTTTCCGGCCAAGTCTGCCAAGAACTACGATCTTGGAAATAAGCAAGAGTGTCTTATTAAGGCTCCTTCCCGTTTCGATGCGGGGCCGGGTGCTTCGGCACTGACTCCGTATCTTAATTAGCTTTGAAGGATTCGAGGGCTTGGAAGATGATTGTCAATGGCTTCTCATTGTAAGATCCTTGACGTCAGGCATGACAGGGTAGTGTAGCATTTTACTAGCTTGGCATGCCCACCCGCGCTATATTGGATAACACTACGGAGTACGAAGTCAGGATTGAACTTGTCTATCCTTTACGAAGCGTTGGATTCCAAC
This sequence comes from Tympanopsis confertula, assembly GCA_026745395.1. NCBI lineage: Eukaryota > Fungi > Ascomycota > Sordariomycetes > Coronophorales > Scortechiniaceae > Tympanopsis > Tympanopsis confertula. The sequence goes on along the minus strand of JAOYNU010077505.1, from coordinate 97,460 downwards.
AAAAGGCCTCGCCCGGCATGAGTGGCATGATGATCGTCGTCCCCAAATGAAGATGCCTGTTATATGCACGTCAAACCAGGCATAAAGGTTCCCACTAATTAAAAAGGGAATAGTGCACAAAAGCATGCATATTTGATGTCGAACTCTCATTCCAAGCTATCACTCAAGATCCTTATCCCAAATTCTGTGCGATCGTGTCATTCTAAGAGCTACGGGTGCATCTCACCACGTGCGTTGTGGTTCTGCGCGTGCTTCTGCAATTTAGGCTAAAAGGGAGAGCGCCATCATAATTACGTGCCAAGAACTTCTACGTGTGTGGCCTTCAATTTAGCTCATTGCTGGCCTGAAAGCTGCCTAAGCGCTTATACATCGCCGCCACAACTTGAAACGGCTCCTGAACGCCTCTGCCGCTCCACACTATAATAAACTTCAAAGTAGATCCCCACGTCATTTGGTACAGTTCAGCCATGTGATCCATAATAGCCTTTGATCATGAGACATGTCGTGCCTGATAGTTTGTATTGCGCGACCAACATATTCATAGATACCTCTCAGGCGCATTGAGTCACCTCATACTTACGTACTTTCAGAGAACTCATGCCATCGGTTCATTCAAAAGAAACTAGCATATTTTTCTACTAGGCTAATCACCTGGGCATGTCATCTCAAGCAATTTCTCATCTCGAATTTCTCCAGGTCGGATGTAAAACTTCAACATGTGTTTGTCTTTGCCAACGTGTCTTCCTCCCCGGATCCATATTTAGACAACATTGGGGTCCGTTTCACCCGAAGCCACCAACACACTAAAATTATGGCTCCTGAGGCTAATGAAATTTGCGGAACTTTCATGCGGGATGCGTTAAGCTAGTCCAAAATAGTATTTGGCACTTTAGACGATGCTAGATAGCACATTTGGTTGGAATATGCCAAACGTCACGGGCTTGCTCGGTCTTCTCTAGTGATAAGTCAAGGTCAAATTCACTTCCCTTTCCATGACAAAATTGCTTATTGCGATTTCCAGGGTTATTTCCAGTTCTTCACAATGAGAGTTTTCAAATTCCAAACCTTGGAAGTTTCTCCAAGGTTCAAGTGCTCCCAGAGTTGGGCAAGTGCCCTTGCACACCCGAACCTTGGAAGTATATTTTGCCCGTCTTGGGTAGAACAAAATTGGAACAAAATTGGAAGCACAAGTTACTGACTTCAGGATTCCAAGATTTAGAGAAGCGCTGCCGGAATTTAACGGATCAAAGTCAAAAATTGACATATTTTCCACATCTTCTACCTGGATGGGTGAATCTGCTCGACGCAATTCCGACATATGGCGGCCACGTGATCTGGCGCCCGAGACGCGTCGTTTCTTCTGCGCGACATGACCAGGGAGAAAGCCCATGCGATTCAAGAGCGAAAGGTGAGAAGAGATCGGACTTCTGGCTTCAAGTTTCGTTATTTCTGGCTCTGTGGCTTCGAAAAGTCCTTTTGAGCTCACGTCGTGCGGCTCCAAAGGCCCCTGTGAATCTGTATCGGGCTCGGTAGAGGTACCTGGCAACACGCTTTAAACGTCACACATCTCTCTCTTTGTTCTACCCAACTTCCTACTTCAATTTATCGCGACTGCCGGACTTACTCACTCCAAGATGAACCCAGAAGAGATGGACGATGATGAGGCCCTGCAGGCAGCCATCAGGGCTTCCTTGGGCGAGAACCCAGCCGAAAAGGGCAATACGTCAATCGTCGATCTGACGAACGACACCGATACCAACTCCGACATCCAAGAAATTTTCCCAAAATCAAAGTCTGTCGTTGGATCGGATACCGAAGATGAAGCCACTCAAGATCTTGATGAGGAAAGTGATGAAGACCTCAAGCAGGCGATTGCCATGTCCATTGCGCAGCCCAAAGATACAACACCAGTCCCAGAAGTGCCATCGCCTGAAAAGCCGAAGCAAACGGGAATCTATGGGATCACTCAGCTTGATCGCCAGAAGATGGAAGAAGAGCGCCTCGCACGCCAGGCAAAGCGGAAAGCCGAGACGTCGATAAGCCCCGCTGCACGGCCGCCTTCGAAGGCGTTGAGAACTGATCAGGCAGTTGGAGATATAAAGGAGGAGTCTCCAACACGCGCAGGTCCGAATAAATCTACGTCTAAAGAAGGGCCCACAACAAGACAGCCAAGCGTCGATCCTGGCATCCAGTTCCCAAAAGGCGTGGTCAAGAAGACCCGCGTTGCATCAGCTCCACGCACAGGCGACGATATCAAGATCGAAGAGGTGATACAGCGCAACGGTCTGAAATATGCGCTTTTTAGCTCATTTCTGTGGGAACCTTATTGGCTCTACAGAAAAATTGATATGAACAATACCAATCTGATGTTCGTGATGAGCGCCAAAGAACAATTACTGCGAGACACCCTGCTCAACGACACGCGCGATACGAAAAATCTTAAATTGTGCTTTCCGCCCATGAATGCGCAGACCAACTGCATGCACTCAAAGCTTATGTTGCTTTTTCATGCCGAATACCTCCGGATTGTGGTTCCGACTGCCAATCTCACACCGTCAGATTGGGGGGAGAACAGTTTGATGGAAAATGTAAGGCCCGAAACCCCAATTTGAAGATTGCATCTCTCATCGTACTACAGACTGTTTTCTTGATTGATCTGCCCAGGAAGGCGGATTCCTCCAAAGTGGCCACGACAGATTTCTATGAGAATCTTGTTGAATTCATGAAAGCCAGCACATTCCCGGAGAAACTCATCGAAAGAGTTGGGACTTATGACTTTAGCGAGACAGAGAGATATGCCTTTGTCCATACCATGTATGTTGTCATGAGCACTGCGGTCATAGGCATACTAACAGAACCTAGCGGCGGCTCAAGTAATCCGAACGAAGACGCCTGGAGACGCACAGGTTATTGCGGACTTGGGCGTGCTATCACCCAGCTGGGTCTTCAATCGTTCTCCCCCATCAACATCGACTTTGTCGTAAGTCTGAATCTTGAAGACCCTTATTGGTTATTTCCTAACATTGATAGACCTCCTCCGTCGGTTCTCTTAATGGAGAAATACTCCGCGCTATCTATCTTGCGTGCAAAGGTGAGCCCACATCATCATGAACCTACTGGACAAGACTCAAAGTACTATCAGGAGACGACGGCATGATCGACTATGAAATCCGCAATACTAAAACGCCCAAGAACGCCCCTCCCAACAGACATCTCGATGCGCTAATCCACGCCGGCAATGAATGGCAAGACCGCTTCAAGGTCTATTTCCCCTCCGACAGCACGGCGCATGCGGCACACTCCAACCCAACCAATACCGCGGGGACAGTTTGTTTCCAGAGGAAATGGTGGGAAGGTCCAAAGTTCCCTCGCTATGTGATGAAGGACTGTGAGAGCAAGAGAGGCGTTTTGATGCATAACAAGGTGAGATCGAGCACATTTCCCTCATTGAACCATTGATTCTAACCCTATGAAGCTTATCTTTGTGCGGCCTGACGAGTCAATTATCGTCAAGGACAAGAAGGAGTGTGTGGGCTGGGCATACGTCGGCAGTGCTAATCTTTCGGAGAGTGCATGGTAAGTCTTCATATCTGCCAAGATGGCTTTCATGCGCTATGCACCTGCGGATTGTCTTTTCCATATCAGAATAGCTGACGCTTTCTCACTTATCTAGGGGCCGGCTTGTCAAAGACCGAGCGACTGGCAACCCGAAGATAAACTGTCGAAACTGGGAATGTGGTGTCGTGATCCCGGTAATCGAGAACAAAAAAACATCAGCAACGAAGCATTTGCCTGAAGCAATATTTAACGACATCATCCCGATCCCCATGAAGCTTCCCGCTGTCAGTCTCTCGGACCAACGACCCCCTTGGTTCTTTATGGATGACTGGAAGATCGAGTGAATTATCCACAAGAACCACCTTACGCAATTCTGCGACACATCTGAGCATTTCACATAGCGATGATGAAATTTTCAAGAGAAAATGTTAATCAAAGTCATCATCAAATTTCTAGATGATACAATTGCGATTCGGATAGTATGGATATAGCTGGCTGCAAACAAAATGGCAATCTAAAAATGGGAATAATCGCTTGTTGGGTATCTTCAAGCATATGCGTACAAAGAAAAAACAGAAAACTCCATCAAATGTGTAGAAAAACAAACAAACAAACCGAAATGACAAAATCACATGCAATCTCATGCTCGGGGGTTCCTATTGCGGAAGTTACGCCTATATTGACGTCCCCAATTCTGTCGATCCCCAGCAAGGGATGATAGCATTGTATTCGTGACAGGCACATTCGCCATGCTCATAACTTGCCGACTCGCATCTTGTAATTGAGGAAGCGAATGGATATGGGGCTTGTGGTTTTCTTCGTGGTGCACGTAGCCCTCGTGGTCTTCTTCATGGACCTTCCCAGCCACCACGCGCGCCCGCTCGCCATCCTCTAAACGCAAGGCCGCAAGCCAACCATTAGAGTGGCCTTCCTCATCGCTTTCTTCCGGTGTAGCCTCGCCATCGCTGTCGTCGATGGTAGCAGCGGGATCCTGCCATCCTAATTCGCGCAGATGGGGTTGGGCCGGGTTGGCGAGTATTATATTCAGGTTCATCGTGTTTCCACCTCCTGGTTGCTGCAGCATAGGCCGTGGAGGTCGTTGAGAGCTACCTTCCGAATCTTGAATGCCCATTGGCATGGAGTTGAGCTGTGCGCGGAGTACATTCTCCGGGGTATCCTTTGCTGAGAACTGCGCGCCGTTGCTTGATAGGAGGTTGGAGGGGTTGAATCCCCAACCTGGTTGGTTGTAGCCTTGTTGATAGTTGCCTTGAGGGTAGTTACTGTATTGATTCGAATTATCTTTCGGAATCTCGATCTGTTCATATCGGTTAGCTTCTGATTTACGTTTAAAATTTCAGTACGGAGCGCAATACATACAGTTCGCGAGTAATGACGGCCCGGCATCGCCATATAGTCTTCGAACGCACTCTTCAGCCCGGCGAAGTTGAATCCGCGACCTGGGATGACGGGAGAAAATCGCTGCCCAATTTCTTTGTTGAAGTCGACACTATTGCGCTGCATTGACTGGTATGCGGGGAGACCAAGCATCCAGTTTGGATAGCTGCCAATTCGGGATTGTAAGACTGGCTGAATGTTGATGTCCAAATTTACTTTACTGTTCACTGCTGGCTTGTGAACGAGCATGACAAAGGTAAACTCTCGAGGAAGACCGGTGCGATCAAGTGTATTTTCTTCGAGAGACCAGACGACTTCGCCCGACTCGGTATCGAATTCACGTCCATGGGCGCTCTTGCGTGTCCGAGCTGAACCCTGGATGCGCATCATCTCGTAGCGATTGTAGCGGCCATTCATACCCCCCGAGGGAATGATGCTTGCATTAACGGGGCCTTCAGAGACTCCCAACGCGCCAGCGACACTGAAGTTCCACTGCATGGTTTCTGGAGATACTGTCCCATATAGCAGGTGGGGAGCATGCATCAAGAAACGGGGCCGTGGAAAAAAACGAATATCATCATCGAGAACTTTGACATCAGACCTTGGCGCCTGTTCAATCTCGCTAGAAACAGATACTTTGATCAACGCAGACTTGAAGCGGTGGTTGTTAGTTTGGGCAGAGTGGAACACAAAGCTGATGCCGAGGAAATCCACATGATCAGAATCCATGTCAGAAACAGCATCATTAGCGTAGAATCCATGCTGAAGTCGTTGGGCATAGGCTGCGACATGAGCGCCGCTGGGCAGCCTGCGTTCATAGATGCAAGGGCGGTTGATGAGAAGGCGCGGATCCGACATGTTTGGATCTGGCGGAGCTGGCGGGAGAACAGCTGGAGGAGGCTGAATGTCTTTGACAGGAGGCAGAGGTCGACGAGATTTTGACTTGGGGCCTCTCTTGGGCGCCTTTGAGGTGGCCATCGGTGGCCACATCTTGAAATGATAGCGCCGGATCTAACTATACACGGTCGTTTGCTCTCCATCTGTACTTTTAGGCACTTTTCATGTCGCTGGCCTCCGCAGAATATGGCGATCAGAATGTCGAGAACATATACTGCCACTAGCGACGATATTCGATCATTCAGAAAACCAGCTGTGCTTGGCAATAGCGATGATGCCTACTATCAGGCGGCTTGTCATGTGTGGGGCGAGTCACCTGGGCAGAGCGAGCCCGTGAGGGTTGACTGCCACGATGACTCAAAGTCGCCTTGACAGGCTGAGCCGCTACTGATGTTTGCAAGTCACAAAGCATGTTTGGGCCTGAGTTTTACTTTGATTTTGGAAAATCAAAGGTATGTCTAGAATAAAAGCAAGGTTGATGTTTGGAAAGTAGACAGCGATGCGGAGGCGGAAAATGGTTGATCCGCCCGGCCCATTAAAATGCGGCGTGAAATGACCGCCGTCATCCGATCTGGGGTTTACGATATTGATGAGCAGAGGCTGATCCATTGGATCGTGCTTGACAGCTACCTTATCCAGTGATACAGTATATTTTGCTTGACATCAGATTCACAGCTACACAGTTGGCGGTTCTCAAGGCTATAAGAGCTCGTTGATACTGCTCGTGTGATTCTTTCCCGTCTCTGCCATCTCTTACGCGCATAGAATACCACAGTCTATGCATAATTGATCTGATTCAATTGCACAAGGGGAAGTATTGGCATGAGAACTGCACCGTCCCGCCTCCGCCTCAGTTCCTAGACTTCTTCTGCCGTCACTCCTTATCGGCAAATCATCATCCGACCCTTGTTGTTCGCGCGGCCTGTTTGAATTTCCTTGTTTCAAGATGTTTTCACACAGGACCGTCCAGCTAATCCAACCTCTGAGAGCAAACTATCGACGAGGAGCTCTCGGAGCCGCCTTGCGACCCCTCACAGTCCCATCATGTCTCTCCCGCGAAGCTGTGCGACCAAGATGCGTGTCCACGTTGGACCAATGCCAGTCTCTGGTCCAGATGTCAACAAGGTATGTCCATCCCAGTAGCCGAATATCCACTCAGTACTAATGCAGTGTAGGCAACCGCGTGAATATGGTCACTTGGTCTCCTTTTCTAGGATATCCATCCGTGCTCTGCAGAAACGGTCGTCAAGCTCTAAGACCCCGGAAGACCCGCAAGAACCGCAAGAACCCAAAGCAAGGCAGGTTTCAACCATTGGAAAATATGATTCCACGTGTACTGACCGGCACAGCTCTAAGCTTGTCGCCCCCGCAAAACGACTTTTGTCGAAGATCACCCCTGTTAAAAGCCACGAGAATATATACACTGTCCCGAATATTCTCACCTTCACCCGACTAGTGGCTGCGCCTTTAGTGGGCTACCTGCTCGTTCACGACTACCATGCAGCTGCCTTGTCACTTTTCGCGTACGCAGGGATCACTGATTTGGTAGATGGGTATATCGCCCGGCGCTACTCTCTCCAAACAGTGGTGGGGACGATCATCGACCCAATGGCTGATAAGCTGCTGATGACGATTGGAGTTGCATGCTTAGCGGTGAACGGATCGCTTCCAGGTGCGTGTCAAGCATAAGTTTAACGGTTGAAAGCAAGAGTCTGCAGCTAACAAGGATCCTGATTCCAGTATGGCTTGCCGTGATCATTCTTGGGCGTGACATCGGACTAGCCATGTCGGCAATCTACTACCGATGGATCTCCCTGCCGCCACCAAAGACCATGGCTCGCTACTGGGACTTTTCTCTCCCATCTGCTGAAGTGAAGCCTACTGAGATTTCTAAGATTAACACCGCGTTGCAGCTGGTGCTGGTGGGCAGCGCCATTGCCTTGCCTGTGGTTCCCGAAACCATCATCAACGCCTACCACTTGAGCGAGGCCATGACTGGATTTCAGTAAGTCACAACCATTCCTTTTGTCTCATTTCATTCATTGCGGGGTTGCTTTGTTTTCGCTGTGTGGAAGGAATGGACCTTTCCCCCGCCATGTAGTCTGTGTCTGGGGTCAACCTAGCACATACGACCACAGGGTGTGGAGAACAGGGCTTCCCGTCCGCTCAGCCGTACTTAAGCCACACGCCGGTCAGTTAGTACTATGGTGGGTGACCACATGGGAATCCTGACTGTTGTATGTTTTTATTTTTATTTTTCATTTTTTGTTTCCTTCTTTTTGCGACCTGTCAACTACAGGACTAACGGCTTGGCAGGTATCTGGTGGCCGGCACCACAATCTGGTCGGGCTTGAGCTACGTCTTCTCCAACAATGCGGTGAAGATCTTGAGTAAAGAGGAGGTCCAAAGGCGGATCGCCGCGGCGGCCGCTAAAAAAAAGCCCTGAAAACGCCACCATCACAATTGGCCATCTAGATGGCCCTAGTCGCCTTGTACTATAGTCTTGCATTAGCCGCCCGGGCGATGGCCTTGTATTAGAACCCGATCTATATACCATTATCCGTGTTTGAACAATTTTACTGTATAATTTTTGTTTCTTTTTTTTGTTGTGGACATGTTGGACCCGATTGAGTGATAAGCCCGCTGCAAGATGCATGAGACCGGGTGATTGAGGGCCAAGCGTTTGGGCCGGGTGTTGGGGGCCAGATCTCGCCAGGGGGTCCCTGTTTGTGAGGCTGCAGGTTGTGCTCGGTCCATGTGTTTTCCTAACGGTCAAACGGCGGACTTGCACCTGCGGACGACACATCACGGCATGAGCTACTAGCGCATGAGGCCTCTGGGCAGCATGTGTGCGCCCGCTAAGAGCAAACGCAATTATTATCCGAAACGCACACGAAAATCGATTACCAATCTCGTGGCCCCTGCCCCTGAGGTTTGACGAAATAAAAATCAAAATCCGCCGCGATTACACAAGCGCATAGCCTTTCAGGCAATCGGTATCGGGGCCAACACTGGGCCTTTGCAAGAGCTGCCATTGGAGCTTTGTACAGCGTGCATATTGTACGCATATGCTTTCAAAGCATCAAACCCACTACAGCAAGGACGATAATTGGGCGTCGATCAGGGATTCACGGGGTCTAGGCCGAATCGGAGAGATCTATGCAGCATCCTTGCAATATCACCGAGCGTGGTTCGCCGAGAGTGGCTCTGCCGAGTGTCAGCACCACCGACTTCTGACTCGCGATACCCCCGGATGAGGTCGGGCGCCGAGGCCAACATTACTCGGGGGACCCAGAACCAGGTCGCCAAAGGGGAACCCGGAATATGCATTCCTCGTTCAGCCCTGCTTTGATCAATCAACGCCCACCCTCGCCTCCACCCGTGTCCACCCTTGCCCATTGAAATCCAGCGCTATCGCCGAATACGGGAGCCGATAGGAATTCGATATTCCGTTAGCAAACCCCATGGGCTCCAACAGCGCCAATCAGCGCGCCCACGTCAGTCAAGATTTCTGCTGACTGGTCAGCGGCTAAACACCGGCTCTAAGTCCGAGTGCATATAATTCTATACGTCAATTTCGGGAGAGCGAAAACGATGAAAGTCAAAATAGAAAATCTCTGATTCGGTTAGGCCCGACCATCAGCGGTGTTCACCCTGAATCAACGTGACTCACGGCTCCACCCGAGCTTCTCATGTTGCCTTTCTGATCCTGCTGGTTGCTTTTTTCTGGCTGGGTCCGTTCGATGGGCCATCTTCGTACGGCATCATTGGATGCCATAATCTTACAAATCCAAGCTAGGCACTTGGCCCCGGGGTTAATAATGCTTTTATGAAGGCTTTGCCCAACATAGGGGACTATACCTCGCCTATCGGCACGAGCTAGAGCCCAGATCCTTTACTTCTTAAATCCGCAACTTCTCCCGGGGCTCATCTTTCTAGAGTTTTCCCTCTAGTCGACTCCACTCTTGCTCCTTTGTTTCGACCTAGCCTCCGTGTTTCCTGTATATATTAACACTCTCCCCTCCTAATATCATCTTGTCACTTCCCCCTCGCAATTGAGCTCGCAAAGTAGATCGAGTACCCCGCGGAGATGGAAGACTCCCATCTAGCGCGGGAGGCGCACGCCGAACGTCATGACTCTGTGCAGGGTACCCACACCCCCGAACAATCGAACACCAATGTACAGGAGTCGCATCAGGCCAATTCGACCTCGCTGGAGCAGTCTAGCCCGCAAAATTCGGAATCAACCCAGCTCGACGAAGCCAACAACCATGAGATCGCCGAGCCGATTACTTCGAGCGCTTCCACCGCCACCTCGCGCGACAGCGTCGAGGGCCGCTGGGGCGAAAAGGATGGTGGCGAGCCAGTCTCGCGCTCGCGCGCCATGGATGATTTGGAGGATATGCGCCGTGAATTGACGCTGCAGCGTACCCGTTCAGCTGCGGCGAAGAGTACAAAGAGTGGTACCAAGAGTACGCGCCGCTGGAGATCGCATGCCAGTCGCCGCGACGAAGAAAAGGGTGCTGATGAGGATGAATCCTCCACGGAAGCTGATAGTACCTTTGACCTGGGCGAGTTCCTTGTTGGGGGCCATTTGGAGCGTCGCACTACTGCGGGCGAGCCCGCCAAGAAGGTTGGTGTGGTCTTCAAGAACCTCACTGTGCAAGGTGTGCAGACCGGTGCGTCTTTCGTACGGACTCTCCCTCATGCTGTGGTTGGTACTTTCGGCCCGGATTTGTATAATCTGGTTTGCCGGTTCGTGCCGCAGGTCCGCTTTGGAAAGAAGCCCCCTATTCGTGACCTGATCAGTGATTTCAATGGCACTGTGAGAGAAGGTGAGATGATGCTGGTGCTGGGTCGTCCTGGTGCCGGATGTTCTACTTTCCTCAAGGCTATCTCCAATGACCGTGGCTCCTTTGCTGGTGTCCACGGTGAGGTCAGCTATGGAGGTCTTTCTGCAGAGGAGCAGAACAAGCGCTTCCGTGGTGAAGTCAACTATAACCCTGAAGATGATCAACATTTCCCTTCCCTCACTGTTTGGCAGACTCTCAAGTTCTCTCTCATCAACAAGACTCGCAAGAATGAACGTGAGAGTATCCCAATTATCATCGATGCCCTACTGAAAATGTTCGGTATCAGCCACACCAAGAACACTCTTGTTGGTAACGAGTACGTTCGCGGTGTCTCCGGTGGTGAGCGAAAGCGTGTCAGTATTGCAGAGACTCTGGCTACCAAGTCCACTGTTGTCTGCTGGGACAACTCAACCCGTGGTTTGGATGCCAGCACCGCCCTCGACTACGCCAAGTCGCTGCGCATCATGACTGATGTCAGCAAGCGTACCACTCTGGTCACTCTTTACCAGGCTGGAGAGAGTATCTACGAGGTTATGGACAAGGTTATGGTTATTGATGCTGGCCGCATGTTATACCAGGGTCCCGCGAACGAGGCTCGCCAGTACTTCATCGATCTTGGATTCCACTGTCCCCAGCAGTCCACTACCGCCGACTTCTTGACATCCCTTTGCGACCCCAATGCCCGAGAATTCCAGCCTGGTCGTGAGGCCTCAACTCCTAAGACCGCTGAGGAGTTGGAGAAGGTCTTCAAGGGTAGCGATGCCTACAAGCGCATCTTGGATGACATCTCTCACTACGAGAAGCGTCTCGAAGATACCAATCAAGAGGACACCCAGCGATTCCAGAAGTCCGTCGCTCAGTCTAAGAGCAAGACTGTTTCTAAGAAGTCGCCTTACACTGTTTCTCTTGTGAGCCAGGTTGCCGCCTGTGTCCGTCGTGAGTTCTGGTTGCTGTGGGGTGACAAGACCTCGCTGTACACCAAGTACTTTATTATCGTCTCCAACGCTCTTATTGTCTCTTCTCTGTTCTACGGTGAATCAATGGACACCAGTGGTGCCTTCTCCCGTGGTGGTGCTCTCTTCTTCTCTATCCTCTTCCTCGGCTGGCTGCAATTGACTGAGCTGATGCCTGCGGTTTCTGGCCGTGTCATGGTCAAGCGCCACAAGGACTACGCCTTCTATCGCCCATCTGCTGTCTCGATCGCCCGTGTGGTTGTGGATTTCCCGGCTATCTTCTGTATGGTTGTTCCATTCACGATTATTGTTTACTTCATGACTGGTTTGGATGTCACGCCCTCGAAGTTCTTCATCTTCTTCCTGTTCGTGTACACCAACACATTCGCCATTACGTCCCTTTACCGCATGTTCGCTGCGCTTTCGCCGACTATTGACGATGCTGTTCGATTCTCTGGTATTGCACTTAACTTGCTCGTTATCTTCGTCGGTTATGTGATTCCAAAGCAGTCTTTGATCGACGGTTCAATCTGGTTCGGATGGCTGTTCTACGTCAACCCCATCTCATACAGTTATGAGGCGGTTTTGTCGAACGAATTCTCCGACCGTACCATGGAATGTGCACCTTCCCAGCTCTTCCCGCAGGGTCCAATTGCTGTTGAGGGATCTCAGGCTTGCGCCTTGACTGGTTCAGGCTTGGGCCAGACCACTGTTCCCGGTGCCCAGTATCTGACTTCCAACTTCCAATTCACTCGCTCCCACATGTGGCGCAACTTTGGTGTTGTGATTGCCTTCGCTGTTCTGTACATCCTTGTTACCGTCTGGGCTGCTGAGTTCCTGTCCTTCGTCGGTGGCGGTGGTGGTGCCCTGGTCTTCAAGAAGTCCAAGCGCTCCAAGCAGATTGCTGCTCAAGGCAAGGTTAATGACGAGGAGAAGTCCGGCAACACGACTGACGATGCTGCCCTTGCTCGTGGTGAGGGTGGTGCTTCTGTCGAGGATGCTGCTTTCAACCGTCTGTCGTCTAGCGAGCGCTGCTTCACCTGGTCTAATGTTGAATACACTGTTCCCTACGGCAATGGAACCCGGAAGCTTCTTAACAACGTCAACGGATACGCTAAGCCTGGAGTTATGATCGCTCTGATGGGTGCTTCAGGTGCTGGAAAGACAACTCTGCTCAACACTCTGGCCCAGCGCCAGAAGATGGGTGTCGTTGGTGGAGACATGCTTGTGGATGGTCACCCTCTTGGTCCTGACTTCCAGCGTGGAACCGGTTTCTGTGAGCAAATGGATTTGCACGACAACAGCGCTACAATCCGTGAGGCTTTCGAGTTCTCTGCCCTTCTTCGTCAGGACCGGGAGATTCCCCAGGCTGAGAAGATTGCCTACGTCGACCGTATCATCAACTTGCTTGAACTGGAGGAGATCCAGGATGCTATTATCGGCTCCTTGAGTGTCGAGCAGAAGAAACGTGTGACCATCGGTGTTGAGCTAGCTGCTAAGCCCAGTCTTCTTCTGTTCCTTGATGAGCCTACCAGTGGCCTTGACAGTCAAGCCGCTTTCTCAATTGTCCGTTTCTTGCGCAAGCTCTCTGAGGCCGGACAGGCTATTGTTTGCACCATTCACCAGCCTTCCTCCATGCTGATTCAGCAGTTCGACATGATCTTAGCCCTCAATCCCGGTGGTAACACTTTCTACTTTGGACCTGTTGGAAAGGATGGCTCCGCCGTTGTCAAGTACTTTGCCGAGCGTGGTTTTGTCTGTCCTCCTTCCAAGAACGTGGCTGAGTTCATCCTCGAGACAGCTGCGAAGGCAACGTCCAAGGATGGCAAGCGTATCGATTGGAACGAAGAATGGCGCACATCCGAGCAGAACCAGGAACTTCTCAACGAGATTGAACGTATCAAGGCTGAGCGCAGCAAGGTCCCTGTCGAGGAGAGCGGTACCACCCAGCACGAATTTGCAGCACCCACTCTTCTGCAAATCTCTCTTCTCACCAAGCGTCTCTTCCTGCAGTACTGGCGCGATGCCTCATACTACTATGGTAAGCTGTTCGTCAGTGTTATCATTGGTATCTTCAACGGTTTCACCTTCTGGAAATTGCCAAACACCGTCGCTAGCATGCAGAACCGTATGTTCTCTGCGTTCTTGATTATCATGCTCCCTCCTGTCATCATCAACTCTATCGTCCCCAAGTTCTACATCAACCGCTCTCTCTGGGAATTCCGCGAGTACCCATCCCGTATCTACGGCTGGGTCGCTTTCTGCACTGCGAACGTGGTCTGCGAAATTCCCGCCGCCATCGTCAGCTCTGTCATCTACTACGTCCTGTGGTACTTCCCCGTCGGTTTGCCTACGGACGCCTCGTCTGCTGGCTACGTCTTCTTGATGAGCATGCTGTTCTTCCTTTTCATGGCATCCTGGGGACAGTGGATTACTGCGTTCGCACCCTCATTCACCGTCATCGCCAACACCCTCCCCTTCTTCTTCGTCATGGTCTCCCTGTTCAACGGTATCGTTCGTCCTTACTCCGACTACCCCGTTTTCTGGAAGTACTGGATGTACTACGCCAACCCAATCACCTGGTGGCTTCGTGGTGTCCTCTCCGCTACCCTCCCTTCAGTCGACCCCATTGTCTGTGCCGCCGAGGAAACAACCCGCTTCCACCCTCCCTCCGGCCAGACTTGCACTGAGTATGTGGGCGAGTACATCAAGGATATTGGCACTGGTTACCTGATGAACTCTTCAGATGCGAACGTCTGTGAGTACTGCCCCTACAAGAACGGTGCGGAGTACATGGTCAACCTCAACGTCCACATGGATGACAAGTGGCACTGTTTCGGCATCTTTTTGGCTTTCGTGATCATCAACTGGATCCTTGTCTACTTCATGATCTACACTGTTCGCATTCGCGGCTGGAGCTTCGGCATCGGAACCATCTTCGGCCTTCTCGGCGCCGGAATCCAGGGCGTGAAGAACCTTTTCAAGAGAAAGGAGGCCCAGCAGTAATTTTCTCTTTGCTGAGATTTATTGCCTCTCCTTTGAAAAACCTCAAATTGGCCTATAATAGGCCCATATCATCTATTAATATGCATTTACATGGAGCGATTCAGAGCAACACGAGTGATGGAAAGTGATGTTACGGCTCTTGACTCATGTTTTTCTCTACATTTATTGAAAATTAGATTGGCGAAGGTCTGGAAATATCTATAGACTGGACAAACACCGAAAGTACATAATTCAAATACAAAAGTTCAAATTCATTATAACTATGCCCAACATTTGAAAAATTTCTAAGGGAATCATGAAATCGTAGAAGCAATTTCCTCGCTAAACATGAGATCAGCGCCGTCTACATCCATTATGTCAAAACTACCCTCAAAAAAGTCGTCAAAAGGCCCGTATTGGGATTCGAAGTCCAGGTCCTGTTCTTGTCAGATTATGATATTGAATGAGAATATTACCGATGATACTGACCCTAAGCGTTGATTCAACCACAGGCATAGAGGAATCAGTTTCTTTCCGGAAGCCGCCATTAAACAGGCGCTGCTTTACACTTTGGCGGGATCGAACGTGATTCTGTGCATTGTCAGATAATATGAAAAGGGAGGGGAATGACGAAAGGGCAAGGGTAGAGGCAAGCTCAGAACATACATCTTCGACGGTGCCTTTCATTATGTACCGCACTATAGTCACTTGAGATTCCTGGCCTAGACGTATAGCTCTACTGATAGCTTGAGCTTCAATCGATGGGTTCCACTGTGGCTCGAGGAGGTAGATGCATTCGGCGGCGACAATATTCAATCTATTTTCTTGTTTAGAGAAGGCTGGGGCGAGTTGCCTTGGCTGGGTGATGGAATTCGTGACTTACCCGACAGCTCCTGTTCCAAAAGTCATCAAAAGCACATTTTTGCTAGGCTTTTCGTAAGCTTCGAGTTGCTCTTTGCGCTTGGCTAGCGGCAGCGATCCATCAATCATGCAGTATTCAATGTGGTTCTGGGATAGGAGTTCTCCCACCAGTACAAGGGTCTTTTTCCAGCTTGAAAACACGATACTAATTGCCAGATATAATCAGCTGATGCGTCTTGTATGTGTTTTGGCACTAGCTTACCACTTCTGTGTTGGATTCTGCATAATGTCGAAAAGGAGCTGTTGAAGCTTCGTTGGGTAAATCCTGCGAGTCAAATCTGGGATGTATAAAGACCCTCCGGCCAAATCTCGAGCGTTTGCGCTGAGTTGAGACTGATCCGCCAAATTTCTGGATCCTTTGGAGCATGACTGACACTTTCTACCTTCTAGCACATGATCAGGCATGCATTGGTGACAGATCAAATGACGGCAATCAAGCAGGGTGCCACCATTCACGTCTAGTTCATCGCTAATAAGATGAATTCGGTGTCCACAGCGAGCGCAGAGATCTTGGTCCATCTGTTGCAGTAGCGCCAAGTGCTCATCGGCATCCATGTTGCCTTCTTCGGTGGCTTTTCCGTTGTTACAGAATAGACGCAGCGCAAGGAAGAGCTCCAAGATTTTGGAATTGACAGCCCCCCGTCCTTTTCCACTTACAACCATGTTGATCCTCATCTTATAGTGGGCCAGAATCTCTTGATACTGTACCCTTTCAGCCGGTGTGAAATTCAGTACTTTTGGCTCCAGATCAAGTGGAGCAGGAAGGTTCGCAACATTCCGTGTCCTTCGGATACAAATTGCACGAAGAACCTTTTGGAGGTTGTTAAATCCTTCATGTGGTTTTTTGCCTGATATTTTAGCTGATATTATTTTGCGGAAAGCGGATGGGCGTTCCAGAACCGGCATTTTGAGGAAAGATATCAGTGCACCAAGATCTTCAACTTCGTTTTGGATTGGTGTCCCCGTGAGGCACCACTTATGCTGAGCAGACAGACTTGCCACAGCTTTGTATTGCTTTGTCGATCGATTTCTGATGTAATGTGCTACAATTCATAGTCAGTAAGAGCCCTTTGAATGGAGGAACGCACATGCCTTCATCCAGCACAATTCTAAACCACTCTATTTTTGACAAAGGGCTATCGCGCTCGCCGAATTCTGTCGCAAGGGTAGCATATGTTGTAAAGACAATGTCTTTTTTGAAAAGCATCTCCATTCTTTTCTTTCTCTCGACGCCTACGTGCTGGTGTGTTGACAGGCTTCCAGAATAAGCATGTCTGCATCGGATTAGTATACTTTTTGCACCTAGTATCTCGCAACCATACCTTTGGACTTCGTTGATCCAATTATCAATCAGAACTGTATGTGTAAGTATGCTGGAAGAACGATCGACCCGAAACGCTAGCTTTGGTTCATTGCTCACGAGTTGAGGGTGCCACTACCAAAGTAGCTTGTGAATATGCCTTGCTCTGGCCGGATAGAGTCTGTTGCGAGCCGAACTGGCGGGCGGGCGATAAAGAGCCTGCAATCGTTGACAGGATTACCAGGGATTTACCCAGGCCCATCTCGTCTGCCAAAATTCCGCCTTTCGTATCATCAGGAGTCCTTCTCATTTCGCCGTTAAGGATATGCTGATAGCTTTTAACGCCAATTCGTTAGCTTGAAACCCTATTATATGGTTATAACTTCTTACACTGGCTCATCCTCATCGTTATCATTATAGGTCCAAAGCCCTTCATCTGCAGGCGTTTCTCCTTTCTCGCGCTGTGAAATGAAGTCTATGGCTTGCCTTTGGTGACTAATATTTGTCAGTGTTTGTTCTAGCTGGATTTAGGAAGTCTTACTCAAACAGGTCACTCTTAATCCGACTGTCAACCGAGATATGGTTGGACAACCCATGCCGCAGGTCGGAGTCAAGAACTTGATATGCTCGACTAGTATGCCTGCCGGGCTGATTTTTGTCCGGTTCGCCAGCATCATTTGCGTCTTCGGCATCTTCAGTTTTGTCCTCGGAATCTCCGCTGTTTTCTAGTTTGATTTCTTCATCTTCATCATCTGAAGGTAAGGAAGGTACTTCAAAGTTTGTGAAAAATCCGTCAATAACCAGCATGTGAGGATTTTCATACTTGAAACCATCAGGAAGATAGCGCGGAAGTTGTAGGTAGTCTTCGGAATTGCTTAGGATCGCCCCAACTTTCGCAGACTCGTTTTGACTGCTGTAGATGTTGACTTCAATTGTGAGCGGCTTTCCACAACTGAGGTGTTCAGTATCTAGCTCGGTCTTTCTTCGAGAAAGATATGCTTCGAAACGAACACTGTATTCTTGTACGACTTTGTAGAGAGTTTCGCTCATCTTCTTATTGAGATGAGCCACATCCTCCCCGTCACAAAATATCTTGAAAAAGCGACCGCTTCGAACGACCTCCAGGGGGTGTGATGCAGGTGTGCTATATAATGGGTTGACACTCAAGCTTTTAGGTTGCGCTTTTATTCGGACGAGCTAAAGGTTCTTTAGAATTAACGCTTCGTAACATTTGCCGAGGCCGCGTACTTACCGCTCCTAAGCAGAC
Organism: Tympanopsis confertula; assembly: GCA_026745395.1. Lineage (NCBI taxonomy): Eukaryota > Fungi > Ascomycota > Sordariomycetes > Coronophorales > Scortechiniaceae > Tympanopsis > Tympanopsis confertula. The sequence continues at coordinate 79,331 of JAOYNU010077505.1, read as the reverse complement.
TTCTTCGTCCGCCGTGGTTCTCAAGGAGGGAGGAGGTGTTGCGATAATTTGCTCATCTTCAAGGAATGGCCATGCTCGCTTGAGGGTGGGATCGATTGATGTCATCTTTGATTCTTGGGGTTTGACTTTAAATAACACTCGAGCGGGATCAGTTGCAGAGAGCCAATATGTAGCGATCCATTCACAAATTTATCGAGTCGAGTCGTTCATTCTCCTGGTACACGACTGGGATTTCGCTTTACTCAGGGGATAACTCAATGATTTTAAGAATTGTACGTTCTTGCTTGTCTGACGGGCGCATAATTTCTTTTTTGGGGGCGGGGAAATACGAGGCGGACTGGATGCAAAAAGGCAACGATTGGGCATCGATTATGGAACAGGGGTATTGAAGGCTGTGCTGGCAGAGCCGCAGGTGTCGCTCCCCCGATAAGAAACCTCGTCGCCAAGGCAGACTCGATAATGCTTGGTGCAGTCAATTCTTATTCTTCCACAAGGGCATTCTCCTCGAGTCCTTCTCTTGTGTAGTCGTTGCGTGACCATTACTTCTTCAAAGCCGCATAATGGTGACAAACTCACCCAGTGCGTCTTTTCAGGACGCCCTCGCCAATTTCAAGAGTGGTTTAAAGAAGCAGCAGCTCAAGGAGTTTCAGGAAACTAGTCTTAACGATTTGAAAGAGTTTATTCTCAAGTTACAACAGAAGCAGCATGGCCTACGACGCATCGAGAATCTCGCCAAGTTGGGGCCGTTTCTTGATGCAATGGAGCAATATGGAAAGGTCATCGAGGTATTTTGCAACAGCAGTGAATTTGTGCCTTTTATCTGGGTAAGCTCAATCATTTACAGCTTTATCAACATGCTGACTCACATTTCTGCTTAAGGGTCCCATGAAGTTCTTATTGACGGTATGGCGCACAAGTATTCGTATCTTGACTGCCCCTAAGTTTTTTTTTTTAGATCACGCAGTCCTTTCAAGCGGTCTCCAGGGATTTGCTTGATGCTTACAACACTATTGGGGAGCAGATTCCATTTCTCCTCCAATACGAAAGTCTATTCCGGCACAAGCCCCATATGGGGACTTTATTGGTTAATATCTACGAAGATGTCATCAGATTTCACAAAGTTGCCCTGGAATATTTTCAAAAGAATTGTAAGCATGCTCTTATCTCGAATAACTCTGTAAAAAGCTAACGCGAGCTTTCGCATAGTTTTGAAGCAGCTTTTACAAGCAACTTGGCCTTCGAAAAAAGACGAAATCTCTCAAATCGTGTCAAAAATTGGGAGAATAGCCGTTAGAATTACCAGACAGGTCACCCTTGCTCAAATCGAAGATCTCCAGACAGAGCGTCAGTTAGCAGTCGATCGATTCGAAACACAGATGGGTAATGACAAAGCTGAACGGCGTCAGAAAGTGGCACAATGGTTGAGAGCTCCTGATACCGAGAGTCTGCATACGAAGATTTTTGAGGCTCGAAAAGACTACCCGGAAACGGGGGAATGGCTTCTCAATAGCCCTGCCTTCAAACAAGAGTGGTTTGATTGGAGGTTTGCCCGAGCTCCTCCTCTCCTCTGGATTAATGGGATGCCAGGCTCAGGTTTGTGGCTACACATCAAAATATTTTCCTTATCGGACTGATTATTCATTGATGGACAGGCAAAACTATCCTCGCTTCCCTCATCGTGGAAGAAGCTCGCAAGATACGTTCGAAGCCAAATGTGCTTTTCTTCTACTTCAGACATCAGAAGCCTGAATACGATAATTTCGATGCACTTGCACGTAGCTTACTTGTGCAGATGATCGAGCAAGAGACTGATACTCTTTTAGATGTAGTCTTTCAGGACCGTTGCAAGAGCGACTCTGTCTTCGCTCCTACTCCCAGAGTTCGTGCTCTTCTCAAGCAAGCCTTTGCACTCAGTAAGGGTACGTACATTATCCTCGATGGTCTCGATGAGTGCAAAAGAGATGAGCGCAAAGAAATCTCCAAGTACTTCAAGGACCTTGTTGGAGATCTACCTGTTAGCGATGCCCTTCGAATCAGATGTCTTTTTATCAGCCGCCACGATGGCGACGGTCGGAGAGACTTTGAGGACATTGATAGTCTGGAGATCAAACCTTCAGATGTTCAAAGTGATATAGAGCTTTATTGTCGCCGCCGAGCAAATCTTTTCCCCTCATGGTTTCAATTTTCAGACGACCGAAAGCAGGAAATTGCTAAGCAGGTCGCAAATCGAGCTGATGGTATTATGCCTCTCATCGCCTTCTGAGTACATTTGTTAACTAATCGCACAGGAATGTTCCTCTTAGCAAGGCTCATATGGCAAATATTGATGGAACAGCGAGATCGAGACAAATTCAACAAAGAGCTGGATTCGGCGGAACTTCCAAAAACTCTCAACGAGGCGTAAGTTACCCTCCCGGTTTTCGATAGAAATTTGAGGCTGAAGTATGGAACAGGTATCGCCGAATAATCTCGAACTTCAAGAAAGACGCAGACGGGAAAGATTTAGCACGAATGCCCAATGATATTCATCGACTTCTTCAATGGCTGGTGCTGTCAAAGCGATCGCTCAAATGGAGAGAGATCCAAGTCCTGAAATCTATCAGCACCACAGGAGATGATTTGGAGGTTGATCTCGAGCGAAAAAGCTACTTGGTCCATGTGAAACAAATCTGTGGGCCTCTGGTCAACTTCACTAATGGGGAAGACGGTGACGAAAATGATGGGACTGTCGACTTGATTCATCTTACTTGTAGACAGTAGGCACGGCCATGTGATTTATCAATCTTAGAAACTGCTGACACACCGACAGATTCCTTGTGGATGAGGGTATCGTTGATACTCTCAGTCATGATATCTCCATGACAGCCCTTTGTCTGGACTACCTGAATTCGCCCATGTTTGTGAATGAAATATCCAGGGAAACCGCCCTCAGGGGTGACTATGGACTCATGGAGTATGCCGTGAAAAACTGGGTCAAGCATCTTGAAGGCGTGCTTGCGGAGACCTACCGGAGGGTCAAGCGTGGAAAAGACTTAAGAAAGGACTCTGATATGGACGTTGAAGAGAATGACCGCGTAATCAGCTATCCAGTCTTACACGAGCACGAAGTTCAAAGTCTCTTAGGAGTACTTACAGAGGCCCTTGGTGTCTACACTGACCACTACTGGAAGGCACCCACCCGCCCACTTGAGGTTGCTCAGAGGAATATTGATAAGCTGCGGGTTTTCCAAGATGAGGAATTCTACAAGCGCTTGCAGGAGATTTACGTTTCTACCAGGAAGCAACTTCATTCGTACAACCCGATCAAGAAGGAACTGGTGGCGTCAAGTATAGCTGACACAGTCCAAAATGTTCGAGTTGAGATTGAAGGTGCTTTCGCTGATGAAAGTCAGAAAGCATCAATGGTCAAATGTTATGGAAATTCCATATACAAATGTCCTCGTCTGGTCTGCGATTATTTCACGACTGGATTTAAGACCGTGGATGAAAGAGAACAGCACATCGATACACATGATCTTCCATTCCGGTGCCAAAATGCAGACTGTATGAGAGCTTCCATCGGCTACAACACACAGGCTAAGCTCAACAGACATGTGAAGAAGAATCACCCCGATCAGTCAAAGCAGGATACCGAATACCCAACAGACCAGGAGTGCCGGCAAAGCGCCCAAGCTGTTGATCTAGAAGCAAAAAAGAAAGCCGAAGCAGAGACGCAAGCTCCCGTAGAGCAACCAGCTGCCCCAAGCACCCAGCCAGAAATTGTTGTTGAGAATGAAGACTCAACGCCATCAACTCATGAAGCCTCGCCGTCCGACGACGATTTAGAATCAGAGATTCCAGACGAGCCAGAAATCAGACCACCCCCACAGCCTCAAATCCAGCCACTTACAGATCTCAAATGCCCTACATGTGGTCGAAAGTTCAGCAGAAAATACAACTTGAGCTCACACATGAAGAGCCACTCGACAGAGCGACCACTTGGGTGTGATTCGTGCCCGAAGCGTTTTGCTCGAAAAAGTGACTTGAAAAGGCACATGAAAGGTCATTCAGGCGAGAAGAATCACGTCTGCGGTGGTTGCCAGAGTCGATTCATTCGCGCCCACGAGCTGAAAAGCCATCACGCTACTGCTAGAGGAGAAATGTGTCTTTTCAGAGCACAACAGGCAGGCTCTCAGCACCATCTATTTCTACCCGACCAGTTCACTAGTTGAGTCTTGAATATTCTTACATGCACCACTTGTTCGCAATGTGGGTATCGTTTGAGAGACACTGGAGTTATATAGTTCGAATCATCTCTCAGAATGCAGGCCACACAGTTCCAAGGTTCTATTAAATACTTCATGTAAATTTCCACCCAAAGAGTTATTATTCTTCCCATTTTAAGTTCTTCTCGTTACTCACCGAGGATCAAGTATCAGGCACATCATACACGTTCACAGGTAACATTTACCCGACGTAACTCTATCGAGATCGATCGGATTACCAAGAGAAGGTATGTGATCATCGGCCGGTTGTATTACCCCCATTCAAAATTACATCCACCCGTAGCAGTGAGCCCCAATATTCTAGCTCTGGTAAGACTCGGATTACTCAATAAGGATAGTAAAGCGCCTAGGCTTACAAATGACCATGTTCTGCGAGATTGAACAACCCCGAGCCCCTGACTCCTATTATCAGTATTCTGCGAATGAACGTCACAGATAACTAGCTTTCTCCATATTTGTTCATCTCCAAACTCTATCATGCTTCCAATTTCCGCCATTCTCTTGACTGGGTATTCTTATCGAACGACCATTTATTCAGCAATCCGTGATATGAACACGACCTTTAAGCTCTGACATAGGCTCGTGCGTATTTGTCAATGACATTGTCCCTTTTTTAGTATACACCCTATTAGGAACTAGCCATATACCTTCTTTGGCAGGTACGTAGAGTGCACAGACTGAAGCGTTGATCAACTAAGACATGGCTTATTAGCGTTCATTCAGCGGACGGGCCGGTCCAATCGAAACTTAAGACGGCAAGCACCATACAAGTAGTTTTTCATTATTTTTGAGATGACCCGATCAGCACATATCACGCTCGGCTTGCAGGAAGGTCAGAACGAAGCTACCAGTTTCACCGCTAGTGGGATCTTCCCTATGCAATCATTGCACAAGACCAAGCCTCAGAAGGGCTCAAAAAAGAAGCTACGGGCGGAGTTGATGTGGCGTTCTCATATTTAGAACCCTAATTAAACACTCGATGATCTTAATGCTTTGCCATCTTGTTTCTGCACTCAAACACGAACATTGATAAACCCGAAGCCGTTGAAGGATGGCCCCATGATCAACACGATCCTTCAGATCCCCGAAATAGATCTAAAGATACAGAACATCAACCATGGAGTAGAAATGGCATACTTCGACCTGCCCAAGTTGGAAATAATGGGCCGTCAAATTGGGACCTGCACCCTTAGTCCGGGCGGATTGTTGGGTCTCAAAACGGCATTTGAAGTCGGAAGCAACGGGTATCTCCTTGCCACTTCAATTGGCTCCGTGCACGCGGCGCTACGGGATGATCGATGAGAATCCGCTGGGTGGTTCTGGCTTGAATATTAGCAGTCTGCCTAGAGTGGGTGGTGGGCCTATCCGAATCCGAATACTCCGTGCGCCAGCAAAGGATCTATGGCCCTTATTTCGTACCCTTTTGATTTAGTTGCGGAGGAGAAGGTTACTAACTCGTAGATCAACTAGTTCCAACGTTCATAGCAAAAGCAAACATGTAGAGCCGCAGATGACATCTCGAAGTGTAATCCTACGTCATCAACGTCTATACTGTCGCACGGAGTATAACCTACAGCAGGAAAAGCATACTCAATATACAACCGCCTATGAGACCTATCGGCAAGTCGCCAAATAAAGCATGAACCATTCACATCTCCCTCCACCTACTATTCATGGAATAGTTGCAGTATCCCAGAACCATGGAACCTACCGCCGGCAAGAACCCGCGATCCAGATCTCAAAATTGTGGCTTTCTTAGCTTCCACCCACGCCATAGTAAGGGGCCAGACCATTATCACCGCACGAACCATGTCTATGTCCGATGGACATCGCGGTATCTCCGATTCCACTGTCCGCCACTCTTCAGAAACGCTGAAGGAATCTCATCTCCAAATGACGCTGATCGACTGCCGGATTGCCGACTGGTTCGCTTCTCCGCGGCCTCGTCGCGCACGCATGTCGGGCGCTAATTGCTGTCATTGGCTGCCAGGCGCTTGGTCTTGCACTGCCCGGTTGCCTTGTTCAGGGTATCTGCAGGGTGTAGTCATGAGGGTCTTGGGGCTATTCTCGGGATGCTACTCGCTGGGGCTCTGAGAATCATGGCTCAGCTGCAAATTGAGAGCCGAATCAAAAGGCGTGCTTGTCGACATGGCAGCTACCCATGAAACCAAGAAATGGCCAGGGATGCTCTATCTTTCTTCCCATTCGCTATCGAGACACTCATGCCTAAGGCAATAATCATGGCTCAGCAGTATGCCTGGATCAACAAACAATGATCATGGAACTAAGAAATGGCCACTGCCGCACTCCTCTCAATTTTATTCGCTACAGTCATCATGGCTCAGCAGTTGGATGGCATATGGATGGCACTTTTCTCAACCCAAAAAAATGGCCGCGGCTACACTCTCCAATACCTGATTAGTCGACTCAGATAACCCCGAAGAGGCTAGCTCGAATCGCCAGTCAGGAGACCAAACCCTCATCAGTCTGACACGCTGTCAGCGTGCATGGACGAAGTTACCAGCAACTTAAACCGAGGAAAGTTTCTCGTAATCCGCATTTAATAATCGACATATTGAGGCAAACCTTGGGCCGGTCACGAGGTAGCTTACCACGATGTCGGGAGTTCAGATTACGTATTTTTATAGACATAGAATCCTACACTAATCCATATTCATCATACAAGAAACAGCTTTGCTCAAAGCAAGATTATCAGCTTAGGAATTGGAGATATATCTCAATAATAATAAAGGCAGCGTTTTGGGGGTGTCAGGGTTTGTTGCATCACATCGTAAAGAATCACACGAAACGCCGCCCAGGACCCAGGTATCGGGGCTTGCAGGTTGAGAAAAGACAGAAAAAGATACAGGCAAAAAACGTAGTGAACATGAAGATATGAAAATGGTAGGAATCAGCGAGGTAGGCGCAAACAGAACCCAATAGAGGTGTGCCCGGTCTGCTTAGCGCGCGAGCGCGAGACCGGGTCGTATAGACAGATGAGTACATTGGTTTGCAGCGGAGGTAGAAGAGGAAGTAATGAGGGCAGTCGGGGTGCTCCGGGCATTACTTGAGTGCTTCTTCTCCGAAACGAAACCGAGTAAAGCCAATAGCTGAAATCTATCACTGAGCAAAATAAAGGCCAAGCAACCCAAACAAGCATGGAGGGGGAATCAGGAATAGGAATCACAGAGCGTGGAAATAATTGTTGCAATTCGACAAAAGCCGCCGCGAGACTCCGGTGGCTTGTTAGCCGGAACTTTCGATGGGGTGTATCTTGCGCGTATGGGCGTGAGGTCATCGCGGGCACTTTGTTGACGAGTCCGTAGAACACATGAGGTATCAAGGTGGAAAAAAACAGTAACAAATCCTGGGTAAGAAGCACAGCAATCCCGTAAACCATATCGTATTCCAAATCCCAAGCCGAACACCAAATAACGAAGAAATCGATGCGCTATTAGATTTGAGGCTGAGTCGCCGCGGTGGTTGTCCATGTGGACAATGGTTGTGTCCCGGCGTAGTGCGGGTGGTTCACCGCGGGTGCAGGGTTGACATAGTACTGCGAGCGATCATGCGGAGCGTAGTATGAAGGGTGGACAGGGTTTGATTCGCGGCGAGGCACGCTGGGGTCCAGAGGTCCGATTCCGCGAGATTCGAGAGAGGCGTTTGCTGGGTGGGTATCAAGTTGGCCGGACAAGCTGAAGCTTCCACGGGAGTATGTAGCGGGTGTTGAGGGGTCCATGGGAGATGTAGCGTCGGTGGCAACACTGCGCGAGGATATAGAGGAGTTGCGATACGCAGAAGGGCTGTGGTCGGAAGTTGATCGGTTTCGATCGCTCATTGAGCTAGGAATAGCGGTGTTGATGCCGCTGGGGATGGAAGAGGAGAGTGCGCTGTGGCTCATCGAGTCCATGCTGCCGCCATAGGGACCAGCCCGGAAAGCGTGGTAGTCTTCTTGCTTCGGCATTGCGCTCGCTGCTGGTGATGGGAGGTATGGATTAGGTGCTGGCAGGCCTGGCATTGAGCCAGCCATGGAGTATCCGGGCATAGGGCCAGGCTGAGTGGCGTGAGTTGCGGGGTAAGGAGCAGCGTGCATATAGAAATCTTGAGGTGGGTTTGGCATCCCGTATGCTGGTGGTGCCATCATCTGCGGGCGAAATCCGTAGAGAGCTGCATGGGATGGGTCGTGAGCGCTTTCCATGCCATTGGACTCCAAGTCGTCAATGGGGGCACGGAAGCTCTGTTTCTGTGTCAGATCAACGCGAGGCCGGATATAACGCAACGATTCGACCATTGATGGAGCGTTCAGCGAGCCGCGCAAAACGTCCTCGACGCTGTAGTACGAGACCAAATGGTGAGTAACGCCCATGACCGTCACGCTCATCGTCTTCTTCACCAAGCCAGAGTCCTTGAAGCCGTAAGAATCGACCAGCGACCCTACCAACGCACGCTCAACCTCTGACTGATGGGGGCGCTCTCCGTAAGGCCCAGTGGGCGAAGTGGGAGAATAAGCCGAACCGTTGCTGTCATGGCGTGGATACGGCTCTCCGGGTCGGGTTGGGGGAGCTGGCCTGCGACTTCCTTTCTTCATGGCGCGCTTCTTCTCGCCGGGCGGGAATGGCTTATCCAGTTCGCGATAGACCAGGAAGTTACCCAGAATGCGACTGGGGCTCCATGTCACACCGTCTGTCCAACGCTTGATGCCAGAGGAGTTCTCCTCATAGATGAAGACGCTGCCACTGCGAACCAAATGGCTCCGTTCCCGGTCATGTGGTCGACGAGGAACATGATGCAAAACACCAGTCAAGCAAGCCTCGAACAAGATCAGGGCGTCCTGCGTGGTAGCCACATACCCAGAGAAAGTAGGCTCCAACACCGCAGCGGTGCCGTTCACCATGATGCGGAGATGAAGCGGGGGGAGAGGAGGAGAGGGGGGAGGGGAGGGAGAGTGAATGAGAGAAGTGGAGGAGGAAAGAGAGAGGAAAAGATGCAGCTGTTTCTGCTGGAGAGGTCGATGGGGACTAAAGGGCGTTTTGAGTTTGGGGAGCAGCAGATCACGATGTTCCCTTTCTGGGTTTCAGTCTTCTGGCACGCCCCAGTTACCCGAGCAAGATCGAGGTGGAAAAGAAAAAGGTTTCCACCAACAAAAAAAAGGAAAAGGGAAATTGAAAAAAAAAAAGAAAAAGAAAAAAGAAAAAAGAAAATAAGCTAGATCGACCCCGAGAGAGATGAGTTAACCCCTCCTTCTCTGGATTCCAGGGATCGTCCAATGCACAGACCCAGAGAGTCAGCGAGTCAACAGGTTGCACCGATCTCGCTGGAGATTATGGGGATCTCTTGGACGTTCCACGGTGCTCTGCTTCAAGGTTCCAGGGGAGGGAAGAGAAGGTAGAGAGGAAGATCTCGATTCGATCTTGGGATCACGATCAGTCTACAGTAGATACAGGATTACAGAATAGGGCGAGGCAAGATCGAGGGGCTTCGGCTTTGATCTTTTGGGATTAATTTGCGAATTTCTATTTATTTTCCATTTTGGAATTCCCTCCAGAATCAAGTGGAGATCCCCCCAAAGTGGATGATGCGAAGAACCAGCGAAAATCAGGGGGGCGAGAACTGCAGGGGAAGGGGATCGTCCTTGGCCCGGTGATTCTCAACAATAAACTTAGCCTTTAGTGTTCTGAGTTCAAGCGGAGCATCGGAGGGTTCGACATTGCGGGGCGCGAACCAGGCCAAAGAGACTTTCGTGATGACAGGGGGGGATAAAGAATAGAGAATATGACAGGCGTTAGAAAGTATATCAGCCCGAGTACGGAGTACTCCGTAGAGGATAAAGAATAATCTGCATTTATTATCTGCGATATGAGCGATATGAGATTATCGATTATTCTTTAATTCCCTCTGCCAATGACTGGGCTGCCTTGGAAGAGGTCGGAAGGCGCGGAGAAATACGGAGTTCAGAGGAATGAAACCTCGAACTGGTGATTTCACCAAACCCTCCGCTTGGTTCGGGCTCGGCAATCCAGACCCCTATCGAGGCTGCAGAACGGGCGAAACCATATTGATCTTTGGGTTTGACTCTAATTAATTCTCCTGTGCTTCGGTAGAGATTCCTAGACTTTCTAGAGGCTCTGATGTTCTATCTTTACTTGCATGCTCTGTAACTACTATAGATACGTCAATCCATTACAGGATAATAGACGCGAATCCAGTCATCATCGAGTCCCGTGCCATGGACGATCGTGCGTGGAGCCCCGTGGATTGGGATCGGAGGGTCACTTCACTCCGGCACACGTCAATCATTCCAAAGAGCGGATGAGTCAGCAATTCATCGCCTCTGACTGGCCTCGGCGATCTGGGGGCTGACTCATCTCAGTATGCGACTGTACTTTGTACTGTACAGATTACATACTATACAGTCGCCGACGTCAACCACATGTACTCAGTCATGTTCTGTGTACAGCTATCCCGTAGATCAAACCCCGATCCTTGCTTCAAGCTCCAGAATCAACTGCGATGGGTCCGCCTCTTCCATGGTTCACCGAGACAGCAAATCCGCGGAGTCCTCTGAACCCCAATGCCATCGACCGATCGGGGAAGGGGCGATGTCCCCGACTGCACGATGTCCCCAACGGCCGAGGATCCAGAGAGGGGAAGGCGAACGGGGCTAACGGGGCCAAGCTGTGCGCAGCAACTGGCCAAGGGGGACTCGAGGAAAAGAGCAAAAGTGGGCGAGAGGAGACGCCCCAAGTGGGCCCTGGCCAGTGCTGCGGAACTATTGAAAAATGGGCCTCCACTGTCCAAAGCCCCGGGCTCGTAATGCACTTGGGGCGAGATGATCAACGGCATCTAATGATCTAACAACGATCCCGTCTTATCCTTGTTAATCCAGTGACACTAACATCTCGCTTGCTCAGAGCTCGAAAGGGATAGCGGATTCCACAAGGACAGGACCGAGCTCTAGCCTTCAAGGGCCAGGCATCTATTTTGTATCTACTCCGTACTTTCATCTATTTTCAAGCGCCAGAGCGGCTCATCTCCGTATGTACATGTACAACCTGCCGTAACCCCCAATCAGCTTAGGCCGATGCGCACTCTAACGTTTCAAACTTTCACGGCTTGCCCCCTCGGCAGCCTCCCTGGCCACCCTTCCCTATCAACCCATGTCTAGAGGGGCAAAAAGGCCCCGTTCCTGAAGCTCATCTGGGGTTCATTGGATCCTGCTGAAACTTTCGCGGGAGATCCTCAGCAGATCCAGCACACTGCCACGCTTGACAAAGTAGCCCAAGCTCCATGCTAATTCCATAGCCCGTGCAGAAAGTAATATCGCAAGCCCCTACTCCAACCGCCCGTCTATACTCTATTCGAACAATACCCAACGTCGTACTTTAGGGAAAAAGCCCGGAATGCACGATCGACATTCCTCCACTCGCCGGCACAATTGTACCCGTCTAAGACTTCAGCTCCTATCCTAAAGTACTAGTTACATGAGAGGCGGCTCATTCGAGCTTTGAATAAGGCAAGTGAGGTGCGTTGGACGCCCAAATTCCCTGCCGGAGTTAGACGGATGACTCTCCTCCGTGTCTCGGCGATCGATGTTGAGCCAGAGGTTCGGGAAGCCAGGAGACGATCGCCTGGCGCACGCTTGTTGAAACTCAATTGGCGCGAATGACAGATGTCAGCAGCTCTGCAGGCTGGGGCTGGGGCTGAGTCGGAGCAGACCGCGGCCTGCCTGATAGAGCAGCGGGCCTCAGAAAATCGACGGGGGCCGAATCGAAGGATTGCGATGTGAGATGAGCTTCCTATCTGGACGACTGGTTCATGGAGCACGGGATACCCCTTTGGCCTGTTTTGGGGCGTTGGAGTACGTGGAAGCTCCTGCGTCTCTTATCGACTTCCTCTTTGGATCTACCTTAATTTCTAATTCTGGAGCCATCGCGGCAGACTAACTCCATGATTCAATTATGGATCTACAATGCCTCACGGAAGCATCTGCCGTGCCACTTAGCGCTCGCTTCTTTCGCCCTCGTTCTCATTGTGCGGACAATAGGGGTGTAGATCGCATTCAGGCGCATTGGGACGCCGAAGCCCTGCTAATTCCCGAAGGTCTGGAAGTGACGAGCCAGTAACGAGCCAGCAGAAAGAATCATCCAGGTTAGATTAGCTACGGGCGACAATTAGGTACGGATAGACGGTGCCGGCCCAGATCGCGCACTTGCACGGATCCCAAACGCGGATCACTAGTTCTAGGCCTGGTCCAGGTAGCACACCAGGTTGTACTAAAGTCACCGTCGCCTCAACGGTTCCATTGCATGAGCGAATCGTCTAGACTTCGTACTGAATCCGCGAGTTCCTGGCAACTAGAGTCCGGAGTATGGGCAGCCTAAGCGCGCACGAGCGGGGAGCATGATGCATACCAAGGCACAGGCACACACAGCCCTTGCCACAAATGTACAACAACCCCCAAGTGGCCCTGAAAACCAGACCGCGCCAATCTGAATAACCCCACAGCTTGCAATTTAGAGCCAATGAGATATTGCCTCGAGCCGGATTTCACTGCCAGGAAGGAGAACAATCGTCACGATTGGAAGGTCGGAAACGCCCAGGGTGGGTTCGCCTCGCGCTATTCCTATCACGATGCATCGCCCCCGCCCTTGGAAGTCATCTCTCTGCGATCTCGATATCTCATTCGCCTGCGATGGGGATCCGCTTCCACGGACGGTGCGCACCCGTACCAGTCCGTCGGTGCCAGGCATCCGTGCCAGGCGCGTGAGACAGGAGGCTGTAGGCAATCAGACCTACTGGAATAAGGGGGTTACGTATTCGCGAGTGCAGGAGGCGAAGCTCATCTCCAGCTCGCCCCGCCAGTTATTGCTGAGACATTCTCTAGAGAGTGGGGGAGAGCGACCATTGGCAATTCTGGGATTAGGCTATCGAGCTACGCCAGTAGTGCTCAGGACCCGGCGATGATGCTGGTTCTAGATTGAGTTAGGAATCGGCGGGCTCCGTAAATAGCTTCTCCTGGAGATCGCGTGGACCAGACTAAGGCTTTGTGGATGGGGAGGGATGTGTGGGTGGGACTCATGGCTGACGATTGCCACGGCGAGGCTTGTCATAGTCCATGCCATGCCAGGCTGCGTGGGTCAATGGGCGAGCACGGAGAACACAGGCCGATCTTTTCGTATTGGCGCCACTCTTGTAAATTAAATATGCCCCGGAGAGAGAGGAGGGCAAAAGCACAGAGCACACCCGGCGATCCCGGCGGTTTGTTCTCCATGGGAAGATTGTGCTCTATGCACGTCCCAGCGCCTTGACCAGATGCCCAAGTCGAGAACAATGGCCCATTGAACAATGATGCACGCTGAACAATTCTCCTAGCTAGAAAAAAAAAAAATAAAAAAAAGCCTCGCACTAACGGGCCCAGTAGCCGGGATGGCCAGCGCTAGACTGGGATCTTTCGCTGAGTGGCGTCGCGAACGACCTTGACTTCTCCTTCTTTCGGGCTTAGCGCGTAGTAGCGCACTAAGAAATCCCGCAAGAGCACAGGGTCGAATGATCGTCGCGGCACTGCACCGTCCGCTACTTGGAAAGGCTGGGATTGCGGGAAAAGACCCTCCTCAACACGAAGGGCGCTTGAAGATCCGGTTTCCAAGACCGGCACTAATAGGATCCCGCTGCTGGGAGCCACAGAGCCACGGTAGTTGAGTCCTGGGTCCAGTCTGGAGTATCCGCCTGGTCATCGTCTTTGGGAGTTGTCTATTCGCCGTTTACTACAGTATGGGGGGCACCTGAGCCGTGCTTTTGTGCAGTGTCTGCGACGTTTCTCCGAAAGGGGGGCGAATGGGCTACAGGAGCACGACTACAGTATGCAGCTCGCCTACAGGCTCCATGCGAGTCGCTTACGGCCAATGGCGATAAACGTCCAACTCCAGGAGCATCATCATCCCCATCCCCGGGTTCTGCGAAAGACGTTTCATTCGGCAGTCGACCGAAATTTGCCCGTCTGCTCTTCTCGTATGCAAGGCGAGAGACCGAAAAAAGGTACTCTGGGCAGGTTGGAGGGCACTAAGCCCCTAGCGAGCTAGTCGATGCTGGAGTACACGCTTGTGCCTGTTTACAGGCAGATCACGCTTGGGCTACGTCAAGTCAATACGAGTCTGGTGCTAGACGCGGCATTGACCCCCTATGGGACTCGACTCGATACGCACCCGCTAAAGATCGGAGGGGCCTGAGATCATAGATCACCGCGATCGTCTAAATCTTCCGTTCTTGCGAGAAGGCTTTCCAGACCAGCTTTCAGGTTCTAGGACCTTGAGGATCTAGGGTTCATTATTCCTGGTTTCGTTTTCGCTCATGGCGCTTGGCGCTTTGCAGGAGGGCTTGGCCACGTTCGTACTAGAAGTATGCAGGCTAGCTAGTGGGCCTCGGGTCTCCTGAGCAATCAGTGAATCGCAGTAGAAGGGGCTGGAGCCTGGGGAAATGGTGATTGACATCTAGATCAGCAGAAGTTGGAAGGTTTCCAGTTTGACCTTCCACTGACGCACTGCTCTCCTACCCCAGGTCTTGGAAAAAAAAAGAATAAAAACTAAAAACAAACTCAAGTCATAGCGGCAGATCTCATGGACAAACCTAATGTCCAGCAAACTTCCAGGACCGAAACACTCAACAATGAACCATTGGCTCGGCGTCGGTACTTGTGCCTCGCCCATAAACTTTCACACCTGCAAGCTAACAGCGCCGGACAAATAAACCACATCATGCAGGTTCCACGTAGCCAAACCGTAGGATTTCCCAGCCATGCAAAAGCAAGAAAAAAATCAAAAGCAATATCCGAAACACCCCCACTGTTCGCGCCGCCAGCAGCAGCAAAAAGGAACACACTGAATCTCGTTGGGTGTGAGTTTCACCTAATGCCCCGACTCCCCACTCCCATGTGGCCTCGCCACGTAGGAAGTGGCCCTTTCAACCACAACCAACCATCGGAATCGAATCCTTCTCGATCCAGATCCCACGAGCTCGTGTCCAGCGCATGCTCGCTGTGCGACGTAGCCTTGCCTGCGCTGCGGTCCCAACGCCCGGTTTCGTGTCGTACGAGGAATGTAGATCGCATGCTGTCATCGGCTATCGATGGATGAGAATCGCTGCGGAGGGCGTTTAGAGTGCCGAGACTGCCTGTTTCAGCTGCGGACATTCATCCCGTTTCCAATGAACCGTGTGTTATAACCCCCTTGGTGATTTTCTGCACGGCTACAGGGATGTTCCCTCCGAGACATGGCGTGTTCCATCTAGGACTGATATACAAGATGCCAGAAGAAGAAGTCTAGAATTCCACGCCAACCTCCAAATCAAAAGAAAACATAGTGTAAATCAATAAAAAAATATATTTATACGAAAAATACACGATCGGAATCAAGGCAATAACAAAGATACCGCTCTAGCTATGATCTCAACAAAACCGCACATCATCCTAACCCACAAAGTGACCACATAGCACAGCACAAAGAACAAGCTAAACCCCTATTAGCCCAAAATGTGGAGTACATAAAACCCGACGCATCGGGGGGCAAACTGGTTCTAAAGCGTTACTACTTTCAGTTAACATCCCGTACTTACAGCAAGAGGCGCATGACCCCAATTCTTGGTCTTCGATGTACGCACCCACCTATCCCCATCCCCTCCAGAGCTCCGTCAGTATTCGATGATCCCAGAGCTACCGTACATATGGCGGCGGGATAAGCCCACACTGCACGCCTCATCACATCCTCGATCCTTTGGCTGGCCTGGCCAGCCCGGCAATGCGGTTTAAAGTAGTACTACTGTAGTTGGCGTGGGCCTGTCGCGAACCGGAGTTCGCAGGTTGCAGGTCGCTTGTGCAAGGGTCTGCGTCAGCCACCGGTGATCGTGGAGTGCCTTATTCGTGCGTTGTCGCCTGCAATAGCTATTGCAAAAGTCCTACTAGAAATGTGTGAAGACTTGTGCCGATATTCCTAACCGTGCTGCATAGCTATGCATAGCTATGCACAGATGTACCAAGAGAAGCGGGGACAGGGTACAAGTATGTACTGTAAGTGGCAAGCTGCCATCGGGCTATGGCCCCGAGGCGATCAGCAGTTTCGCCCCTGGGGAGCTACTTGGGGCCGTGACTGCAGTAGACAATTCGGTTCTCGGCCCAGGGCCTGATTTCGAGTTCGAAGCCGCAGGGATTTGATCCTTGTGCGCAAGTATCTTCCTCTTTAGGATATGGCTTACCGTTTTATCGGAGAAGGGGGTATTGGTTCTGGAGAATTAACGATTAGTGTAGTTTCTGGGCAGAGACCCGATCACCAGACAGGGTTATCTTAAGTGATGCTTTGGCCTGTAGGATGCGGTTGGGACTGATTTCCGCAATCTGGCCGAGCGCTTTCGTGGCGTGTCGCTTTCCAGGGTTTCAAGGTCGGTTGGACCTACTGTTGCTCCTGTGCTCGGGAGATATCCATGATAATCGCTCGCCCCTCGCTTGGGGTCTGGTGATCGGCGGGTTCTTATCAGGAGACTAGGGTGGGAGGTTGACTGAAAGTTCTCGAATGTTTTGGGCTGCCAATGTATTTGGGCCAATGGTAAATAGTGTTTTCATCAATTATCTTATCTAAGAGACTAGATATCTTAATTCAATAGCTTGGTGTATTGTCAGATTTAATTCAAGGTTTACGCCAGGGACAGATGGCGTTGCCATGCAGCCATATCCTCCGCCGACGCAATTGAGCGGCTATTATAACCGGGATGGAATTACTTGCCACAAAGCCACCGTTCCAAATCTGAATTAGATTACTTATTTATTGCATTCTGATGATACTTAGAAGATAACCTTCGAAGGACGTCGCATATTTCCGAGATTTGAGCTCAAATAAGTTGGCAGCGTGTGTCCTGGATCAATGATACATACCTCCCGAGATCGGCTTCATGCAAGCCATCCTGGCACCTAGGTATTAAAAACCAACTTTTGACCTTTTGATAACCTAATATATGTTACGACTTAGGGGAAACGGTTTTTGGGGAGCTGTTTAGATCAAAATATATACGGTGGAGGGTGATGAAGGAGAGGGAAATGCGGAGCCGGAGTGCTACTGATGTATGGGCAGCGAGGCGGAGAAACCCAGCAACTTGAGAATACTACTGACGAGATACTCCTGTTTCTTTGAAGGCTTCCTAGATTAGTCAAATCTGCGCATATTAAATTGGTTATCTCTACTGCCTCGAAGAAAATATGATCGCCTTCATTGGATGCACGAGCTGGTTAGTATGTAGACAACACGCCATATCTGGATTAGCAGCATCGCTCCTTCCATATTTGAACAATGAACAACGCACCTTCCACCGTCCCTATGTTCCAGATCAAGCAAACATCAATATTGATTTCCAATATCGCTGTAACCATCCGCAAATTACACCCGCCCACTTGAAACACCTACAATCAGACAACAAATCAACAATCATGTGTGCCCTCCTCCTGTGGTGTCAGTGGCCGCTTACGCATCCCTGTCGCGTCCATGATCGGCGTCCCTTGCGTGAATTCCAAGTACCTGGTATGGGTGTGCGCACGATTGTCTTCGCGTGTTGGGTTCTGGGGAATAGCGTGGAATGTGGAATGTAGGACGCATGGGGGTCCCTTCCAAATGGTTCTTCGGGGGGTTTTTGCCTTTTTCGGGCGGGGAAGCCCTGGTTTGTTTTGCTAGATGGGGTTTGTGCTTAGGTTGAGGTTGTGAGACATGAGTGCATTTTGATTATGTGTTGGCGCCTGGGCGAGTGGCTGATTCCGGGTACCTGGTCAGGTAGGCACGCCGTTTGAGGATGGGATTTTGGATTTGGGTGCGTAGTATTTTTGGATAGTCCAGATGGCTGTAGGTTGTTAGAACGGATACAAGCTGGATTCGTAGTGTCTAAATGGACAAGCTGTTGTCGTGAGGTTACTTCTCAGGTTACACTCCATATACTCGAGGTCGCTGGTGAGCCTTAAGGCTAACAATGAAAGTGATCAATTGCTTAGATGTCTGTAGATTGGAATATGTCCTCTGGTAACCAAGTTGAGTAGATATAAATGTTTGTACAATGATGATCCCGCGAGACAGAACCACCAACCCTGAGCCCAACCGTCCTTATTATACAATGTGTCCTGCGCCGAGGTGCTTCGCTAATGCCCGTCTAAAAGTGCTAAATAAATAATATACAATGATCAAGGCGATGCGCTTAGGACATCGCGAACTGAGGGATCTTCTTCGTCTGCCGCTTCTTTGACAAACCCACTGCCTTTGCGTACGTGCATGAGCAATCGCAGTGCACCAGCAGGCGTCATGCCCTCGATACGGCGAGCCATGCCCACACTAACAGGACGGACGCGTTCAAGAGCCTGTCTCTCTTCATTGCTAAGGCCAATGATTGCACCATAGTCGAGATCTGCTGGAAGAACGAGATTCTCGTCCTGGTGGAAGCGCTTGGCCATCTTCTCTTGTCGCTTGACGTACGGCGCGTAGCGGCCTTCAATCGCCACACGAGATCTGATTTCTGGCGCGAATGATGAGGCGACGTAGGCGCTGCCTGGGCTTGATTCGATATGGGGAATTAATATGTCGATGTCAACGTTGTCCAGGCATAGGATTTCGAGAGCGGAGCGGACGGAGGTATCGACTCTGACTCTGAAGCCCTTGCGAGCCCAGGCAGAAGATGAGAGCTTGGTTCGCGCGAGTAGAGATTGGAGTTCTGTGATTTGTGACTCTGTATCGCTGAAGCTGTGCCAGCGCTTGTCAGAGACCACGCCAGCTTCACGAGCCATGCGCGTTAATCGTAGGTCGGCGTTGTCGGAACGAGTCGAGATGCGGTATTCGCTGCGAGTGGTGAACATGCGATATGGCTCGGACACGCCCTTCGTAATGAGATCATCGATCATGATACCGATAAATCCGTCAGACCGGGTCAGAGTGAGCGGCGGGCGATTCTGTGACTCCAGACCGGCGTTGATACCAGCGATGATGCCCTGCCCAGCTGCCTCTTCATATCCAGTTGTACCGTTAATCTGGCCAGCCAGGTACAGACCGCTGATAAGCTTGGTTTCCAGCGTAGATCGTAAATTGCGAGGGTCGATGTAGTCGTATTCCACTCCATAGCCAGGCTGAAGCATCTTGACATTCTCCAAACCCTTCACCGTTCGTAGCATAGCGTACTGCGCGTCTGCAGGCACTGTCATGGAGATACCATTGGGGTAAATCACTTCATTCGGCGCAAATCCCTCTGGCTCTAGCCAAATTTGATGACGCTCCTTGTCCTTGAATCGGATGATTTTCGATTCTAAAGATGGGCAGTATCTGGGACCTCGCACGGTTTCCCTGATATGGACAGACTTGTCAAGATTGGCGCGAATAACCTCGTGGGAAGCCTCATTGGTATGTGTCATCCAGCATGTCAATTGGCCTTCGTCACCAACTTCGACAGTCTTGTTCAAGTATGAAAATGGATGCGGAGGCGAGTCTCCCTTTTGGACCTCCAAGCCAGTGTAGTCGATAGATTTCGTGTCCAGTCGTGGAGGCGTACCGGTCTTCAATCGTCCCAGGGAGAATCCAGCATCACGAAGAGACTTGCTGAGGCCGTATGTTGGCGCCTCGCCCATCCGGCCCGATGGAAATGTCTCCAATCCAATGTGAATCTCGCCGCCCAAGAAAGTTCCTGTCGTGATAACAACTCTGCCGGTGGGAATGACCTCGCCAGACTCAAGTCGGATACCAACGATCTTGCCCTGTGCACCTGGTGTATTCTCCAATCCCTCCTTCGAAACAACAATATCGGCGACTTTCCCTTCGACGATGCTCAGGTTCTGGGTATTCACAAGCTCGTCCGTCATGTGTTTCTGGTACAGTTCGCGATCGATTTGCGCGCGCGGCCCCCACACAGCAGGGCCCTTGGAACGATTCAGCACCCTGAACATGATCCCAGCCTTGTCGATGATCCGTCCAGCCACACCGTCCATCGCATCGACCTCGCGAAGCATTGTACCCTTCCCGATACCGCCGAAACTGGGATTGCAAGAGCAGACTCCTATATTCGACAATGACGGCGTCACCAGCGCAGTGCGCGCACCCGATCGAGCAGCCGCAGCGCATGCCTCCGATCCAGCATGGCCGCCTCCGATAACGACAACATCGTATGGCCTACTCCAGACGAAAAGATTAGTCCAAACACTCCTCAAACTTTTAGGGGATCACTCACCTTGAGCCTTCAGCCACGGTCGCCAGCCCCCGAGCCCGGCATAAAGGCAGCCGAGCCACAGGGTGCACCCGGCGGAGCAAACTCAGCGACCTTGCTAGAACCATTGTGGTTACCAAGTTGCAAAGGATGGAGTCGAGCGAATTTCTTTCCTCATTTGGCAAAACCTTAATGGATAGTGGATGGTCACGTGTGATAAGATGGGGGCGATAAAGATGATGACATAATCAGACTTGCGCCATCGACCAATTGCGGGGCAGTAAGGTGCACTGTGCTGACCATCGCCCCAATATTAAGACTGAAGACTTAAATACCCTCGAGTCCGCCGGTGATCTTGGTTCTGGAACTTAATCTTCTACTCTATTCTTCGAAGACACTCTATCCACACATCATGCGCGCATACTGGTACGACAACAAGCCCGTAAGTGTTCTGCCCGATCCGCCCGCCACTATAAGAACTCTGTATCAACTGGGTACAGTAAGCTGGCTTTCGAGGAAAGTAGCTAATCGTCAGCGAAAAGGGTGACCAGCGTGAGCCCCACGACTCGGGCCGCGATGTCTCTGAGGAAGTCCTGGCCAAGCTGGGTGTGGTCTACAAGTACTGCCCAACTATCGAGCAGCTGGACCAGATCGCCGTGGAGCGCGGCTACAAGAACCGTGACCAGGTGACTGTGTCTCCTGATGCTATGGGAGCTATCTACGAGGAGAAGGTGAAGATGTTCTTCGCGGAGCACCTGCACGAGGACGAGGAGATCCGCTACATCCGTGATGGAGAGGGTTTCTTCGATGTCCGCGGCGTCGATGACGAGTGGGTGCGCATTGCGCTTGAGAAGGATGATCTCATTGTCCTGCCTGCTGGTATCTACCACCGCTTCACTACCAACGAGAAGAACGTAAGTTGAAGCTTTCAACATTGACTTTGAATCGAGTCGGTTGCTGACTTCTTTATAGTACATCCAGGCTATGCGTCTCTTCCAGGACGAGCCTAAGTGGACTGCTCTCAACCGTGATGCTGATGTGGATGTTAACCCACACCGCAAGACATACCTTGACACCATTGTCAAGGCTACTGCTGTGAACTAGATGGCGAAGGCCTATATACTCTTACGAAGGCACGGGTGCAGCTCGTCGAGCATGATTGTACGGTTCTAGAAAAATATTTCGGGTAAATTGACTTCTACATATGATGGATATGTTGAACTTGTGTTTAATTTGTAAAGTCTTCCACCTGAAGTGTAATTATTGTACATGAAGTAAATCATCAAAGCCACAATTGGCGACATGCGAATCGGAATGCAGGGAATCAAAGTCTACTCCCGTGACAAGCCAGGTGGCATAGCACCGGGCATTTGGAACGAATCACTCGGAGCATCTGTGCTATCCTGACGCGTCAGACTGGGACTCCGTAAGCTTCCAAGATCCACGTTGAAGCTGCTACTCCGTGAGCCCGCCCCAAGTCCCAAGCGGGGATCTAAGCCACCGCGGAACCGCAGCCCCTCGGGTTCTCCAGAGAACTGGTACGGGCTTCCTCCCGCATCGACAGAACCTGCACTTCGAGGCGGTGCGGTAGATCCTGCATCTGAGTCCTCGGTACGCACGCCAGTCCTGCCCATGCGAGGCCATAGATCTGGAAGACCGACAACCTGCACTCGGGGCTCGACTACACGCTCTTCAAACCAAGCGTGCACGCGAGCTTCCACAAGTTGGGCTACTTTGGGCACGTCCTGTAGTCTGCTCCGAGACCCGATGAGCGACCGCACGGAGAGATCGAGGCGGTAGTCAGGTAGGAAGGAGAAAGCGACGTTGCTTTTTGGGCTGCTCTTTGGAGGGTTCTTATCCTGCGATGAGTTATCGCCCGGTGAACTCGGTGCCGTATTGATACCTTCTCCGGGAGGAGGGGGCGAGCCGGCGGGCGTGTGAAGTGGATCGGTCTCAGTCGAGGCGGGGATCAGTGATATACATAATGTACCTGAGAATCGGACAACAGAGACGGACAAGGCGACTGGAAGAATTGCCGAGCGAGGTTTGGGGTAGTTTAGTACCATGGACGTTTCTACGGCAATGGAAAGATTATCGTCGCTGAGATCAACATCCAGCAATGCCTGGAGTCGACCACCGTCGGAGTTTGGGTCGTCAACTGCAATTATGCGGCAATTGCTAAAAATCGGGAACTCTTCTCCAAGAGAGATATCCGTGACATTGATTTTGTCGATGAAAGACGGCTTCTTCTCGGGATTGTTCATAGCAGCATTCAATGAACTCAGGATGGAGGAAGTGGGTGAATCCTTGAGCACATATGCCGTCTGTCTATATTGCGCAATCGTCTGTGCAATTAAGACGTTGAACCAGTCCAAAGATTCCGGCTGATGTGATGAATGGTGCATTCGATGGCGGCCATGTTTTGAGGAAGGGTTCGTTGGGATGGCGCTGTAGTATGTCTTGCGGAGGATAGAGCGAGTATTTGTGGAGGAGGCAGGCACGGGACGGAGAACATTCGAAGTCGATGGCTTCTCGCGTAATGATTTCTGGCCATCCTGGAGGCTGTTGTAGACGGAGCTGTAGCGGCGGTGGGATGTGCGGTTCGACAGACCCCGAGAGGGGGGTGGTGGGGCTTCACCAAAGATGAAGAACTTGATGAAGGCGCCGATGAGCAGTACGACAGAGAGTTGCCCGAGGAGGAATCCTTGCGTGAAAGACAGGCTATTTCTAGAGTTAGCTCACCCAATTTCAAAGCACTAATGTTGACCAGACGGAGCGTACGAAGACTGAGGCGCTAATGGCGCGGGTTCATCTGTAGAAAGAGTCAGCGCATACTCCCAGTAGGAAGCTCAGGAACGATAAGACGCACGCTGTTGGAGCGCCATTGTCGGCGGAAGGCAATGGCTGTTCAAGGGCCCATCCCCGACGAGTTAAGGGTCGATGTCAAGTCCAACTTTCGGCCTCGGGTGGATCTTTTTCTTGGCCGAACTGCTGTTATCGCTTATCGTTGCTGTTCTGACCCGATTCTGCCACTTGCTCCAGCTTCGATGAGGACACGAAACACTTTCCACTGGAGATGTCGTCATTTGAGCTACAAATATAGCTTCAGTCGTTCCCAAGAAGTCCCCAACATCTTACCTATCATCTTCCAACGCTTGTCGCCGTCTCAGGCGTGTTCTTACCCGTCTCTACCGACGTCACCGCCATGCGGCTGGCTTCTATGATCGCGATCCTCGCGATGCTAGCGCAGCCAGTATTTGGCGCCGGCTCTGCGAAGCCTCTAGGAAAAGATGCAATACTGCTCTCGAATGTCAAAACCCTCACCTTGCGCGCAGATCGCATGACCACATCGCGTCGCGTTGCTGCAGTACCACAGCTTAAATGCGTCGGCCCCTCCAAGAAAATATGCGATCTATACACTCCCGAGACAATGCGTTGTTCCAACGACGGATACGACTACGATGAAGAAGATGTCCAGTGGACTTGTACTGCTCCACTTCCTTCCGATTTCATGCTCGGTTCTACCGATGTCATATGCGAAGGATATCGCAATTCAGACGACAAGTGGGTCTTGAAGGGCAGCTGTGGGGTTGAGTATAGATTGATCTTGACAGAAGAGGGTGAAAGCAGATTCGGACAGATTCGTGATACCGAGTCGGCGCTGAACTCTACTGCCGGACTAGTCGTCTTCTGGGTCATATTCATATTCATTTTGGCCCTCATTTGTGTGCCGCTTATAGCTCGTCTATGTGGGCTAGGCGGAGATCAAGGAGACAGGAACCGACGCCGACGAGGCCAAGGAGGAGGGTATGGAGGAGGTGGAGATGGTGGCTACCCCCCAGGACCACCACCACCATACAGCCGGTTCGCTAGTGACGGTTATTCATCCTATAAGAGCCATCGTAAAGAACCAGGCTGGAGACCTGGGTTCTGGTCCGGTGCTCTAGGAGGCGCTGCTGCAGGTTATGGATTGGGCCGACGTTCTGGGAACAGCGGCTCTGGATCTTCTGGATATCGCAACTCAGACCCAGGTGAAGGCAGCTCAGGAACTCGCTCACCGCGGTTTTCTTCCACTTCCTCCAGTACAGGATTTGGGTCAACTCGACGGAGATGATTACTTGATATTTTACGATAGAAAACGCCACTCAATCATTGTATCGAAGCCAAAGCAAGTGCATTATGGTATTCATCCTTGAATACCTCTTTCGATAGACAACCGTCTTGTAAAACGCCGAAGCCCACCCAATAGTATGTATATCCAATGAATTCAGAAAACGCCGTAGAATCCCACTCCTGTGCGAATCCCCCATTATAATAAGAAGCGCTTGTATACAAAGATGGAGAAAAGAGCATCCTCAAATAGAGCCAAGAACTTCCTCTGTGCCGCCACCAAGAGCCTGGCTCTTTTTCTTGATATTTCGTTTGATCTTGCCTGGGGCATTGTCCTTTTCGCCTTTTGCGGCTTTCTCCCCCGAAGCCTCAGCTGTATTCCGCATAAGTTCTTCCTGCATTGTCTTTTCCTTCTCATGTTCTTCTTCGATTTTCTTTTTCTCCTCATCTAATTCTTCTTGAACAAGTCTGGGATCGTCGTATGTTGCGTTTGTCATCTCAGAATATGTGTCTATGTCAATGACTTCACGAGGACCCAGAAGGGTGTCTTTTATCCGCTGTGGATCTTTGCGCTCTTCATTGTTAAATTTGAGCTTGATCTGACGCCGTGAACGACCAGGGAACATCTTGCTGATGACCATGAAATCAGTTCCGAACATACGAAGACCGCGATAGAAAAGATCCGTGCGCTCTTCGTCCCAGGCCTCTGTCTTTGATCGTTTGCCCCATGTGGCCTGATTGACGCGTCGAGAATATTGATTCTCTTCCACAGACTCCAGCTCACCAGCATCCCTTTCAGCGGCCGCGTGACGATCGACCTCTAGAGAAGACGCGTCCAGCACGATCTCTCCATTGACGATGCGCATTACGGGGCCAACCGGCTTGACCGGCGCAGAGGGTGTCGACTCAGCTGCTTGACTTGGCTCCTTTTCAGGTTCAGGTTCAGGCTCAGCCGTGCCATTGGATTTCTTGGGCGTTCCATTGACGGATTCAGTTTCTTGGGGCTTGTGTTTCTTCGCTTGCTGCTCGGCTTCCCATTTGCGAATCTCTGCCTCCCGTTGCGACTTCTTGCCGGTCTTCAGATCCTTGCAAAGCTCTGACATTTTGATGACATTTGGCAGAATTTCGACTGTTTCCGCTCCTTCAGGCGTCGGTTCGCGGCGGCGGCGGGGTTTCTTGACCTTATCAGGGTCTCCATTTGCATTCCCTGCCTTCGAAGACTTGCGCTTTTTGCTCGCAGTCGATGCACGCCGCGGTTCTGGGGTCTGCGAGACCGCTGTTGAAGAAGCTACCGATCCCCGGCGAGTTTCACTTGGTCCTTCAACAGACGGAACAGCGGTTTGAGATGCCGGAGTCAAGGGTGCTTGCCATTGTGCCCACTCCTTCGACTTCGTGATTTCAGATGTCTTTTTTGCGCGCTTTGCGGGGCGCTGAATGGCGGTGGATGGGTCGTCCGCCGGGGTATCCTGAGTGTCTTGAGTGGGAGCGGGTGCGGGCGCGGGCGCGGGGGTAGGGATTGAGGATGCCTCTGCGGCGACTTCTCTTGCTAAAGCTTGCTCTACATCGTTCTCTATGGACGGGACAATCGTAGGTTCGGTAGGGAGGGTGAGAGGGGAGGCCGGGGCATCTGGTGCTGGGGTTGCGGTCACTGCAGGGCTGGCTTTGCGGGCTGGCGCCGGGATCGCTGTGGGAGCTGGCGCTGAAACAGATAGTTTCCGTTTTGGACGAGGAATCCCAATAGCAACTCCTTGCCTCTGCGCCGCTGGCGCTACCTTCTGTGGCTGCGGCTCCGGCTCCGGAATAGGTGCTTGTTCGGCAGCAGCTGGGGTTTCTTCGACAGCAGCTTCTTGTTGAGGAGGTGCCGCGACAGGTGGCACTTGAACTGCTTCGGTAGCATCTTCTCCTTCCTTCTGTGCCGGCTGGGGTGTCTGAGGGGCTGGTGTCTGTGTTTGCGATGCAGTACTAGGCCGTCGCGGCCCACCGGGTGCAGGTCGGCGGATGGGAGCTTTGGGGGCAAATTTCTTCCCCGATTTGTCTGAAGTGGAAATGTCAGCGAGAGACCGAGAACCCTGACAACAAAAGCGCACTTACTAACTGCAGAACTCGAGAAGGGCTTCATCTTAACCGTCGCAGTACATGGTTGGCCGCGGCTTGAAAGTTGGGTGGGGTATCAGGAAAGTCGAAAAGTTCCATAAGTGGGCAGTCACGTGATACAGGAGCGGTAACTGGAGACGCTAAGCCTCTTGAAATTATCCTCCTGTCTTCAATCTCCTTCGATCTGGAGTCAGCGTTCCACGGCCCCCTTTACTAGGCCCTTCACCAACGCCACGTCTGCCAGACAATTCTATCTATCACAGAGGTCCTCACGCTCAATCTCGCGTGGCCTTTTACGTCTCTCAGGCTCGGTTGTCGCGCGTGGTGATTTGGGTGAACGTGGTGGTCGATCACAGCCCCCTCCCTTCCCATGCCAGTGCTAGCCTCTAATGCCGGCCGCCGAGTCTCCTGTTGTGTCTTCTGAACCCGGCCTCGTCAAGATGGACGATCGGAAGCGACCCGCGGCGGACAACACTGATGCGGCCCCGCCGCCGAAGAAACAGGCCACCACCGTTAATGGCGGTAGTAAGCCTCACCCTGATGCTGACATGCCATGGAAAGATGAGCTAGAGGTAGGTCGCTTGCGTCCGCTTGATACATCGCTTCCTGTCCCAAGCGCACATCCATTCGCGCGATACCAGGCTAACATATTCCTTATCAGCGTATTCAAAAAGATGCGATTCTGCGACAGATGCATGAATATAAGCGGGAGAAAACCACACTAGAGACGCGATTGACCGAAGCTCAACAATCTGCTGAACACCATGATGATCACCTTCGGGCTATTGACTCCTGGTTCTCTCAAGTAAGTTTGATATGCCCCAAGTGTATGACAACAGGCATGGGATCTAACCTGAATAGTTGATTGATGAAGTCAAAATTCTGCTCGGCTCTGCTCAGGAAACTCCCAAACGTTGGTCCATCGCCCGTGAAGATATATCGCATGATTGATGCTGACCGCATTCAGAACACTCCTTCAAGAGCTCTCTAGAGTTCCGAGATGTCTCAGAATTCGAAGCGCATTTGAAACTCCGATCGGATGATATCCGCGACATCATTGCCCAACTGCAGGCAGCGACTCAGGCCAATGGGTCACCCGAAATCAACGAAGCCCATAGTCGATTGGCAAAGAGCCTCGCCGAAGAGAAAGTAACGATTTCGAAGCTCGAAAAAACGCTCTCTGAAAAGCAACAATTGGAAGAGAGCCTTGAATCCGCTTCGCTGCGGTATATGATGGCCGAACGCAAGCTCGATCGAGCCAAGAGTTTGACGGTTGCCAAACTTGAGAAGCAGCACTTGACAGGTAGCCAAAAACCTGGATCCGACAGCGAAGTCAAGCGCGAAGACTCTGCTCCGGCCAATGGAGGTGGAACTCCCGTTGGGGATCGCTCAAATGAGTTAGAAGAGACCAACAGCAAGCTCAGCGTTGTTTCAGATAGACAGAAGGAACAGTTACGGAAACTCGAAGCCGAGAACTCAACCTTGTTGGGTCAGATCACGGAGATCAAAATCAAGGTTTGTACCTCATATTGGACAATTCACCGATTGGAACTAACATCAAGTTTTGCAGTATTCCAAGTTAACCGACGACGACTACGCTCAAACCGACCTGTTTAAGCAACTTCGATCCCAATACGACGATGTCGTAAAGCGCGTCAACAACCTAGAGGCCACGAACATAAAACTACGGGAGGAGGCTGAGAAGTATCGTGCTGAGCGAACTGCCTATCGGACCCAAGTTGATGACGAATCCCAAACCGCCGTCCGGGAGAAGGAATCGCAACTAGTTCGCGCCGAAACGGACCTTGCTCGTATCAGAAATGCTCGTGATGAGCTACTAGCCGAACAACAAATGCGCAAGTCTACTGAGGGTCAAGAGAAGAACTTCGGCGCCAAGCTGCAGGAATTAGCCGACGCTCGGGAGGCTAGGATCACTGCTCTTGAATCTGAGACCCAGAGATTGCGTTTACAGCTCGAGGGCTCGAATGAAGGCGCAGTGAACGATATGCCTCTCGAAGAACTACGCACCAAGCATGCCAACTTGGAACGTCAATATGGCATGCTGAACACCGAATTGACCTCGATGCAGGCCGCTTATATGAAATTCTCCAAGCTGGCTTCCCAGAAAGTGCTTGATTTCGGTGCACTTGAGGAGAAGATCTCACGGTTGACCGCAGAAAAGTCGAAGGCCGATCAAAAGTATTTTGCAGCAATGAAGACAAAGGAGGCACGTGATTCAGAAATCCGCACGCTTCGAATGCAAAGCTCTTCCACCTCGGATATTATATCTCAACTGAAGAATTCGGAAGCGATCGCTAGATCGCTTGTTTCCAACCTCGAAAAGCAGACCAGCGAATCCAAGGACGCTCTTACAGCAATGCAAGACAAGCATCGATCTACTCAACAACAATTGACGGAAAGCAATATCCTCAACGATGGCTTGAAAAACCAAGTTTCCCAACTGAAGGATCTGTCGGTGTCGAAAGATACGACTTTGAGCAACACCTCCACCGCACTGCGGCAAGCAGAGACGGAAATTGTTGGTCTGAAGCAGACTTTGTCAGATACCAAGAAGAGCCTCGAGAACTGGAAAGGCAAGAGCCTTGGCAACAGCTCTGCGGAGTACGAGGGCTTGCGAGTAAGTTTTATCATTAAAGTCATTTAAGTGCTTGGCTAATCTTTATGCTAGTCTCTGGCCATTTGCACCGTTTGCCGTCTCAGATTCAAGAACACTGTTATCAAGACTTGTGGCCATGTGTTCTGCAAGGAGTGCGTCGACGAACGCCTCACTTCGCGCTCACGCAAATGCCCTAACTGCAACAAATCGTTCGGGAGCAACGACCACATGCATATTACACTGTGATGTGACTTCACCTCTTCAATTCTCTTCATGTACAATACGCCTTGTCTGCGGACTTATTCTATTCTCAAGATGTGTTTAATTATGTTTACCCGTGGTCACACTTGGGGCGGGCTCATGGTGCGGTGTTTGGGGGCAGGCTTTCTGTGAGGTCGGCTTCGGGGTTGGCGTTTGATGATATACGTTCCGTTCGTCGGATTTCTCTTTTTTGGTTTACGTGATCCTTATGGCGGGTTTACCCTTCTAATTTCGTTTTATCCAAGGCGCTGGATGGTCGAGCGGACAACGGTGTCCTCTTGATTCCCGCTGGTGCTCGGGAAGCTATTATGGATTCCTCTATCGAGCTCTAGATCTACCGTCATGTAAGAATACCAACTGATCAAGACGGGGTTTAAAGACAGTGATGTCTTTACGAGAAATGCAATGCAGTCTGAAATCCTCTATGAATTGAATATCCGACTATATAGAAGTTCGTGTCGACCAACCCAGAGATCGAGCGCTGGAACAACCTGCCCAGCTTCTTCAACCTGGGTATTCCACTCCCGTTTAATCCTGTTCATCATTGTATCCTGCAAGCTCTGGCTAGCAAGGATATTCTGCGCCTGGTAAGGCCCCATGACCGACGCCCGCACCGCAGCGCTAAGTACCGCCTTCGCATGGTTTAAAATAAAAATATAAGCAGTCTGCTGTAAATCCAGACCCATGGCCCGGCAGACAACGCCCCAAAGAGGAGCAAAATGGCCCTTTGGACCCATATCATATTCGTCCTCGACGCCTAAGCTTGACTTAAGAGCGTCTGCAAAGTCATCAATAGATCCCGCCGCAACCCGGGCTCCGGCATCTGTGCTCGGACCAGATGCGGCAAAGCTTTCTCGGAATGCCCGCTCCCATACCCCGATCAATGCTCGGCCTTGAGCCACACTTGCGCGCTGGGCGACAATGCAGGGTGTTGAGGCATCGAGGTCGTTATCGAGGGTGTCTAATGTCTCTGGGTGCCGATAGCCGGCGAGGACGTATGGGAGTGATGTGCTTGCGATAGAGGCGATGGAGAGTTTGAGGAAACGGTGGAAGGCGGCGGATGGGGTTGAGCGAAGTGGTTTATTATGTGCGAGATATGACTCCAGCCCGCTGGAGTATGCAAATGAGCCTAATGGCAAGGCGGAGTCGGAGAGAAGGAGGAGGGCGTGGAGGGATGAGGAGCGCACGTCGGTGGCTTTGAAGTTATTAAAATCATTATTCGTATATAGTTCTGGAGGATTATTGTTAGTGCATGTATTTTAATGCAAGGGCTGAAGCATTACCTGGTGCAGTCCATGGCGACTTGGACTCTGGGTGTGAAGAAGGTGGAGTGGGATAGTTGGCAGTGCCCAATTCCGAGCGTAAGTCGTAAAGACGTGCCTCCAGCTGAGCAATCTCCATCTGGAGATCCTGCTGTCCTTGTGGAGTATCTAGCAACATAGTGAATCTGGGGTATGAGAAAAAGAGCAAGAGGTCGGGCGATAAGGGCGTTTTACATAGTTCGGATCGGCAGAAAAAAGCGGGACGTCGGAGGCGGCCGTCCGGCGCATTCGCTATCAAATTGATGACTGTCCGTGTTATGCAATCCCATTACTCGAGAGCCCCAGCACCCTCCCCCGATCTCCTCCGATGTTATAGCTCATAGCTCCCAACCTCTTTGACTCCAGCCACACGTCATGTCTGGCCGGCGCGTGCTGGACGCGATCCAGCTGCTCAATGTCTCGAAAGCGGTCGCCGCGAAACACTTTGCGATCCGGACAAGCCAGCTCGATGTCTACACTCGGACCTCGTCCCTTACGAAGGGTATTAAAGAGCAGACCGACGGGTTGATTCTTACCGCACAAGCCGCTGCCGCTTTGGCTCGCCGATTCGATGATACCTCGCCACCTCCGCCGAGCTCGTCGCCGACCACCGTCTCCCCCGAGGCATCGGCCGATAAGTCGTCTCAACCAGCAAGCTCGGGTGGTATTACAGCTTCCCCCACTTCGGATAATGCTGCCGTGCGGCAACCCGAGGCGCAATTCCAGGTTCCTGCGTCTGCGGCGGAGTATAGCGGCAACGAAAAAACAGGAGAATTGGATGTCAGTCAACAGCAAGAAGTGTTCTATGAACCTTCGACACAGACAGGATCTACTGGATCTGCATCGCCGGAAGTCAAGCTTCCACAACTCGCCGAGACTGCTCAACCCGGTGGAGGTGATGGACTGAATGCAGACGTCTATCATGCCGCTACTGGACCCGAAAGCCATGCTAAGCCGACAGAGGAGATCCCTGAAGAGTTGATGCAGGGATTGTTCCAAAACCCAAGAGTTTCGCGTGCGCTTTCAGGGAGGCCGATACCGAAAAGGGATTGGATCTCAGCAGATAAAAAAGTGAACCCTCCAGTTAGCCCCAATGCATCACCGGCTGCCGAGACTACCTCAACAGAGGCAGAGATGGAGAAACTTGGAGCAAGTGTTGCCCAAGAAACTGCTCGTGAAGTCCCACTCAAGAAAGATGGCGTGCCGTATCAAATGTTGGAATCACGCGTGCCATCTTCAAGAATTGGGCGACTGTGGCAGTATGCTGGCCTTGGGACTTCGATGGCTTTTGGTGCTGTTTCTGAGACAGTCCGTCGTGCCGCGGGTAGCCAAGACACTGGTTCGGTCATGTTCAGTGCTGGCAATATGGAAAGAATGGTTGCCAAACTATCAAAAATGCGAGGTGCTGCCCTGAAGCTGGGGCAGATGTTGAGTATCCAAGGTATGAAAGCCACTTCATGATTGTATTCCAGGCAACTAATAAACTTTATAGACTCAAACATGCTACCGGAGCCTATTCAGCAAGTTCTGCAGCGAGTGCAGGATCGGGCTGATTACATGCCAGCCTGGCAGCGCGATAAGGTTCTAGCTGATAATCTTGGACCCAATTGGCGGGATCTTTTTACTTCATTTGATGAAGTTCCTATGGCAGCCGCTTCAATTGGGCAAGTCCATTCTGCTGTTCTCAAGAGAACGGGTAAGCCCGTTGCAGTGAAGGTCCAATACCCTGGCGTGGCAGACTCCATTGACTCAGACCTCAAAAACCTCTCTATTCTCCTCAATGCATCGCGGCTTCTCCCACGAGGGCTGTACCTCGATAAGACAATTGCCAATGCACGGGTTGAACTTGCTTGGGAATGTGACTATCTTCGTGAAGCCGAATGCGGTGCTCGGTTTCGCCAGCTCCTTAACAACGACCCGGTGTTCGTAGTACCTGAGGTCATGTCTGAAGCCTCGGGCAAACAAGTCCTGACCATGGAAATGCTCGAAGGTGTCGCTGTCACCAAGATCCAGGATTTCTCCCAAGAACAACGAGACTGGATTGGAACGCAAATCATGCGCCTTTGTCTTCGTGAAATCGCGGAGTTCCACTACATGCAAACAGACCCTAACTGGACAAACTTCCTCTACAATGCCCGCACCAACCGCCTCGAGCTTCTCGATTTCGGAGCCTCCCGCGAGTATCCCATCGAGTTTATCTCAACCTACGTGCGCACACTGGTCGCCGCCAGCCGCAACGACCGTTCCGCCTGCCAAGACCTCTCACTTAAGCTCGGTTACCTCACCGGTCATGAATCTCAAGCAATGGTTGACGCCCACGTTTCATCTCTCGTAACCATTGCTGAGCCTTTCATGCTCTCCTCTCCTGGTGTTTACGACTTCCAGAACCAGACCATCACGGACCGCGTCCGCGCCTTCATTCCAGTGATGATTCGCGAGCGTCTCTCTCCGCCGCCGGAGGAGACATATAGCTTGCACCGAAAGCTTAGCGGTGCTTTCTTGCTTTGTGCTCGCTTGGGAAGTCGTGTACCTTGCAAAGAATTATTTGCCGATGCTACTCGCAAGGCCGAACAAGATGGCTTGCTCTTGGGTGGCCAAAAGTAAATGGTTGTAACTTTATGTAATATATACAAAAATCTCCTGTACAATAGAAATTCGGGCTCTGCCTCGGAAATGAAAAAGCCTCGCCTTGTCTCATAATTGAATAGGGAAACAAGCTTCTACCTCTGAGGACCGTATGGCCCTGTATGAAATTGTATAAATATTTTCATCGCTCTTCAAATTTGCTTTCCACGTAGGACACTGAAGTCTTGTAGGAACCGCTAACAGTTGAATTTGGTTACGTCTCTCGTTTCCCCCATCCATTTATCAACATGGATCCACAGAACATCATCCCCCCACCCCCACTATATGATCATAAGATAAAAAAAACGACATCACCATCTCGAAATAATTTGCTCTCGTAGCCACTTTACCCCACTTCCAAATTCGGTACCTTATCACACGCTTCTGAATCTTCTGAATCTTCTGCATGGATAATAACCCCCGTGGCACGGATTTCACGCAGCATTTCCTTGGTTGGTTTTTCACGGGATGATTTGAGGGCCATCATATGTGGCCACCATACATCAGTCAAGTAATGGGGGAACTTTAACGAGCTTTTCTCGGCATCTTCGACGAAAAAGGCAGTCAGGGTCTCAAGCTCCGATATCAAATGTCGGTTGTCATCATGAATTTCTTGAATATCTTGGGGATCAAGTTTTTCCGCCCTCTCAGAGAAGAAGTCGTAGTGGCAGGTGTGAGGGATTTCCAAAAAATCAAAAGTGAAAGAGCGAAGGACCAACGGACTTAGCTGGCGCCGGAACCGAGCATCAAAATCTGGCCCTTGTGTGCTTGCGATGATTTCCAACCTTGACGAAAATTTTTGAAGATCGTTTAGATCCCGTTTAGCTCCTAAAAAACTTGAGCCGAGTTGTTGACGCGTAAGTGGTATCAGTGCAGAACACCCGTTCGAGGAACAAGCACAGCAGCAATCATCCTGATAATCGTCAAACATCATCCTCAACATGAATTGCATAGACCTCTCGTTCAATGAAGATATGTCGCTCCCAAAACTGTCTACAGAAGGAAAAGAGAAGTGCCACATCTTCTCAACCACCTCTTCAACCACCAGGAGTGGTGTTGTCATTCGCATGAGACTCGCCTCTTTACTAATCATCCAGGCTATCATGTTTACGGTCGGCCTGGTTGCTTGATATAGCAATCCTGAATCATGCAGCCAGGTATTGTTGTCATCAGGAATCACATCCATGTCCCTAAAGCCTGCATCCCAGAACTTTTCTGCAAGATAAAGATCGGCGTAGATACTGGTAAATATTGTCCAACTCTCCTTCTCAAAAAGATCCTCCATATCCAGAGAGCGCATCTCAAGGAGGCAATAGACCTCGTAAGCATTAATATTCGGAAGACACTCAGGTCTGACGTGCAATCGGTCCAATACATCGTTTGGCAAGTTGACCAGCGCCAGGACCTATTATCGCTTTCTGCGTTCGATCAATGCGTCGGCTAGTAAGTCGACTATCTCTCGGCTGTGAGGAGTTCGTTGATGAGATCGAACTGCAGCCCGAAGCTCCAGAGGCCCAATGTAAAATTTGTAGCTGTTAAGCAGAATCTGAACACTTTCCGCACAATTCAACTTGCACGCCCCAATTAAAGCACGCTGAATAGATTTGAGGTGGAATGGCAGGACTAAAGCTAATCCGGCAGGCCATGCAGCATAAAGCTCGATCCATGGGTCGAAGTCTATGCCCCTTTCTAATTGTGAGATCAGAAGATTTCGTGATTTATCGAGAAGAGGCTGTAATTCTTCTGGACATTCCATGTCTATTTCAAGTCAGGTGATGTTTTATTTCTGTTTGCCGAAGATCGTTACCTTGAGTCCCAGTCCGCCGTCCAATTTCCCAAAGTAGCGACAACCTGCTTGGGTCGAAAAATGCAGGTGCTAAATGGAAGCCAATTGGATTGTCCTCACGAACGTTGGGGCATGGTATGGCTTCCTGGGTAAAATAGCCTCCCGCATGTAGCATATCGCCGCAGATGCCAATTGTCGTCTGTTTTTTATTCGTGTTGTCATAGCAGGAATTATAATTTGTAATCGCTATGTCTGCTGGAGTACGACTAGAGTCATTAACACGGTCTGGTATCATCCCTTCTTGGAGGAGTCTTTTCATGAAAGATCGCCATGCGAAATTTGCTTGATCATCCAAATTACGACCCATTTGATAAACAGCCACGGTCTATACTCCATGTTAGAA
This sequence comes from Tympanopsis confertula, assembly GCA_026745395.1. Lineage (NCBI taxonomy): Eukaryota > Fungi > Ascomycota > Sordariomycetes > Coronophorales > Scortechiniaceae > Tympanopsis > Tympanopsis confertula. The sequence continues at coordinate 43,666 of JAOYNU010077505.1, read as the reverse complement.
GGAAGCTCACCAGTAACAATGTCTTGTCTGTATAACTGTGTTTTCAAATGGAGGAGCCTCAATATGTAATCAAGGGAATCAACCTACTCACATGGAGAATGGTGTCACCGCTAGGTAGGATATCTGTCAAGGATGCTTCGCCCCGATGAACCAGCTGGAAGAGTTCTTTTTGGATGTCTTCGATGATTGCAGCTTCATTTGCATCATGGCGCCCTATCCGTATAACTGGGTTCAGTCTAAATGGGTTAAGCACCTGAAACACAGCCGAATCATAAGACACAACATTGTAAAATTTAATCATAGGACTGATGGCAGAGTCTCCAGCCCCATTCGTGCTTGAAAAAAGCCAATGAAGGGAAAGCTTCAAAAAGCATTGCCTGAATAATCTCGCTTTGAGCGAATCGATGGTCCTTTTCTCTGTTCGATGAAGCGGAAATTTTGTGTCTGAAGTCACACTAAAAGGAAAGGTCGTGATAGATGCATGCTGACTGCTTCGACCACAACGGCAGCGTTCTCGAGGCGATCTTTTCTTCAACAGAAGATCCCTCTCTATCTTAATCTTGGCGATATCCATGGCGATATCAAAATCCGACTCTTTTTCAAGCGCCGATTTCAGACGCGTCGGTGTCATATGCTGTCGACCAATACTCCGAAGATCATTCTCTTGCTAGATTGAGTGGTCAGCGGGATTTTCTTTGGAAAAAGACTAGATGAGAAAGAATTATACCCTTTCACTAAAATATTTGTTGAATTCCTCTAATCTTTTGTATATGCTTTGATTCGCCTGGGCGGACTGAGCAGTGTTGTCCAATATCTGCCTTGTAATCAAAGCATTACTTTCTATTCGTGCGAGGACATGATCTTTTGGTTGATAATTTGCATTCGTTAAGGTCAAATGAGAGCTGGCTGGTTTAAGACACAGCTAGTCCCAATCTTCAATTATGTGGTTCCCTCCACTTACCTGGTGAAGTATGAAAATGGGCGTTGACAATACCGTGGATAACTCCTGCCTGGAACCCAGTATTTGAGCCGTCGAAGTTTATATTGGCCAGGGCTAACTTTGCCAAACAAGTTTCGAGATGTGTCTGCATCTTCTCGACTGTTTTCATAAACTCTATGAGTGTCTCACTCTTGAAAGCGGGGAGCATGCGATCGGAAGAGATGGTTGTTCGCAAGCCGGTGCTAGGCGAAGCCTCGTTGCATTTTTGAAGCGTTTGTTCCAGCTTTGCTATTCCTTCACCACAGCGTAAGATGCAGTCAATCGCGGTTGGCGAGGACTGAGTCGTAGAAGACGCGTCTATATCAGGAAGTACGTTCCAAAGTACTTTAAGCTGCTTGTTGAACGCCTGAAGCCGAGAGGACGCGTCTTTCACATCATCGTGAAGTGATCCAAATTCCTCGTAGTACTCAATTAGTCCCTGGGAAACAGTGAGTCCGAGCGACACAATCCCTACAGGGCCAGTGACCACAGAGGACGGCTCAGGAATAGCCCCGAGGGTAAATAAACCGTCCGCTGGATTCCAAATGTTATTCTGACGACTTGAAGATCCAAGTCAAGATGAAATGGATGTTTGACGCTGGAGCAGAGAGTCATGAGAGCTGAGCCGCCCGGGTCGGGCGCTAATTGTCATGTTGGGGCTGAAGTGCAATACGGAGTACATAATACCATCTTTGTTGGAAAAAGCAAATGGGTGGCTGTGTGCATGTTTGACTGGGAAAATTGTCTCGAGGGATTGCAGGGCCAATCATGTAGAGCGCTCGTGGTCCAGCTGAACCAAGAGCAAGTCCTCGCTTCCAATCAGTAGACGCCAGTCCCGCCTGCCGTATGCACACCCCCCGCTCATGGACTTCGTATGACGTGTTCCCACCAAAGTATGCAGCTTTTCCCTTTGAGGTCTGATATTCTCATTGGGTGAATTAAAGCCACGGTAGACCACTGACAGGAGATGAGCTTCTTTCGATATGAGCTTCAAGATACCTTAAATGGCATCAATACCCAGCGTAATTCCAGCGTATCTTATAGCAAGATCGCGCTACATGGACTTCATATGATTCTTTCTATCTTAAGAAGTTTACACAGTTCTGTCCGTGCTGCACTTGCTATTGAGAGAGTTGATCGGTCGGAGTTGAAAACGGGGACGGCGGTATTGCCGGTAAACGGGGAGGATATGTCCACAACTTCGAAGAAAGAGACCGTGATTGATAAGCTAATTGCACTGGGTTAGAGAACGAACCTAACGTTGGTATCGCGACGAAGGACCGCATTGCGCCAGAGTCATTGTTGCCTGGAAGCATGTTCTCAGCCTTTCCCAGATGATATACTGCCCTCTACTTGCCGGGTCAGCTACTTATTTGCTTGTTCGCGAGATAGTGTCGCTGTATTGCTGGTAGACTGACGCCATGCATCCATCAAGACCCCAAGCATCGAAGATCACAGACCCTTCAGGGAGGCTGTCAACCCAATCTGCCGAGAGCCCCGTTTGGCACTCTTTTTATACCTTTTCGTTATCGTTCTCGCCCAAGTAACCAGATGCTGAGTTGGGAGCTTCACAGGCATTTTTGTAGAAAAAATAAAAATCGAGATCCCTCTCCGAGGTATTCGTCGCTAACAGGCGATTGCGGTATTCTTCGTCGCGCCAGAATGGCGACAAAATGTGAGAGTTATCGCCTGGCAGAGGTCCGATCCGCTCTCACATCCCGGCTATTGAGAGAACAAGGATTCATTTGGGGACAGTAGCAATGTCTGTGACGATGTTGGTTATCAAATTCGGGACCTGGTTGTGATCGAATCCATAGTCCGCCAGATCACGCGCCGCGCACCATTGGGCTTCGAGTCTTGCCTGTGGAGTAGCGATATCGTCACAACGACGCAAATCGTTCTTTACTTTTGAACATTTCTTGTTGATGGCGCAATAGGAGCTATGGTGACAGATGCGTTCGTGGGTAAGTGATCAACTGAGATCTGGAGCGTGAGACAATCAGACGAAGGAGCCCAGCCACATACGTGTGGCTGTAATGCAATCCTGCCTCAGCATCCAGCGGCAGCAAATAATTTTCCATAGTGAGGTAAATCCCGGGAAAAAGAAGCAAAAGGTGCTAGTACCTATTTGCTTCTCCTGTGAGACATGCTAGATCGTCGGCCCGGTGCCTCCACCATGATGATAGACTCTCCAGACTCTCCGGTAAACCTGTGGGATGAAATAGACGACATCGAGAGAGCCTTGTTTTGCTAAGCTCAATATAAACGGTTGATATAATAATACATTAGGCTGCGAGAAGTAATCATACATGGTCATTCTTAAGGTTTGGATACATGCATTAACACCCGATAAACAAGCAAGACCTATGGGCCATAGCGTAAGAAAAGAAATATACAGTGGCTAGTTCTGCTCCTTGGTTACACTATTTCATCATACTATTCATGAATAGAGCCAGCCAAACCTTCTGCCGCGCGAATGGCATAAGAAGAGCGATGTTCGTCCACATCTAGTCGCCCCCCTCCCCCCTCCCCCTCCCAGCTTTCGTCTACTTGTTGTGCCAATATGATGCTTGTTATTCCTTACCACTGGGCCATGGCCTCTGCGATTGGTTTCTGCTTACTGCTGTCATATTTCATAGCAGTACTCACATATCGACTTGTATTCAGCCCTTTGGCCCGGTTCCCAGGACCTCGCTTGGCTGCTGCGACACGCTTCTACGAGACCTATTTCCAACTCGTAAAAGGCGGGGTATTCACATGGCATATTGATCAACTTCACGAGAAATATGGACCTGTTGTCCGTATTACCCCTTGGGAGTTACACATCAAAGACCCCAAATTCTATAACACGCTCTACGCAGGACCCGGCAAGCATCGCAACAAGGACCCCTTCTTCAGCAATATCTCATACCCACAGTCGATTTTCCAAACCGACTCCCACGATATTCATCGGCCTCGCAGAAAGGTCTTGAGTCAGTTCTTCAAAAAGGATGCTGTTAAAAAAGTCGAGCCGATTGTTGGAGGCAGCCTTACGTCTCTCTGCAAGCATTTCTCTGCCGCGGTGACAACGAAACAGCCTCTTGAGCTCCATGCCGCATTTTATAGCCTTATTAGCGATATTATGTCCGAGTATTCCTTCGGCAGCGACCTTGGATTTCACTACTTGGAAAGACCCGACATTACTGACGAGTGGAAACTCCGACTGACGTCGATGTTTGGCTTCTGTCGGCATGTCAGACACATCCCAATTCTTTCGAGCATAGGGCACTTAGTACCAACGATAGCTGGTAATGTTATGCCAGCATATCGCTATGTCTATGAAATGGAAGAGGTGCGTTCACTTGTAAAGTTTCTCTTCTCCTGTCAGGGCTCTAATCGTGTTGGCTCTACAGGATGTCAAATGGCGGATCAAAGCTTTGGTAGATAAGCAGCAGCTTCAACTGCGATCGAAGGAGGCTTCTGAGAAAGATCAGTCGTATCGACAATCCGAGGCTGTTTATCCTTCGATCATCGCAGACCCTGAAGTCCCTGCTTCTGAGAAAGAGCTACATCGTCTTCAAGATGACGCAATTTTCCTACTCATGGCATCGACGGACGCACCTGCCCAGGTTATCGCGATAACAACTTTCCATATTCTCAATAACGATGCAGTAAACAAGCGGCTTCGAGCAGAGCTTGCTTCTGTCTTACAAGACCCAAAGACAGTCCCGTCAATGGAACAGCTCGAGAAAATCCCCTATCTTGTGAGTTATATGCTCTCAAATCACCAATAGAAGCGTATCTAATTATTCTACAGAATGCGGTTGTCCGAGAAGGGCTTCGTCTTTCCTCTGTCGTGACCACTCGTCTTCCACGTTCAGCCCCAGATGAGGCTTTGCAGTTTCAGGATTGGGCAATTCCAGCTGGAGTAAGTTCTTACATGTTACAAGAAGTACAGGGCTCCTAACCTTTGCAGACCTTGCTCAGTATGTCGACTTTCTTCATCTTAAGGGATCCTGAGTTATTTCCAGAGCCATTGAAGTTCATACCGGATCGTTGGTTACTGCCAAGCGAAGAGCTCCGAAATCTGGAAAAGCACCTTGTCCCCGCATCGAAAGGCACACTTGGATGCCTAGGTCAAAAGTAAGCCATCCGGATCGTTCTACAAACCAACCTTGGAATATAACTGACTTGGGTCAACAAGCTTCGCTTGGGCATTCATGCACATGACGCTAGGAACTATTTTCCGACGATACGACCTGGCTCTACACGAAACGACCGAGAAAAACGTGGAAATGACAAAGGATAATTTCATTGGACAGACCGATGACGGTATGAATATGGTTCAAGTGAAAGTTCTTGGGGAGAGTGTTGTTTGATTTTCGTCTCGCTTTATGTATCTCGGGCTGGGAACAATTACTAGGTATAATCAATACTAGTGTGACTACAGTTGAAGGCCAAGGCACAGAGATTACAACTGGCGGGTTAAATTGCAATTATCTGGACTTTGATAAGAATGGTATCTGACTGAGAGTTCAGATTGTTTCACGCAAACTACATTATTTCCACCCGAAAATTGATATTATACTTAATGCTTGATATTCTCTTATGCTCGTTGATATTTTGGTTGCTCTCGACTGCTGTAATTGCTCTCATTGTGTTGATCTATCTGATTGTAACCTTGCTCATTGTCTGTTTATCTCTATGGTAACCAAGGCTAGATCAAATGACCCACTGAGGTTGCGTCTTCCTCCTAAAACAGTGAGAAGGCCCCCGAGGCCGCTATGGAAGCGACAGTCGTGCAGGGGGTGGCTTCCTTTACTCCCGCAGTACGGACGTCGTGGGTGTCTCGCTCGAAGACGCGTTGATACCCATGTAGAAAAACTTCCGGACAAGTATTGCCAGACAATAATGCGTGCCATCTTCCCGAGTTCCAAGCACTTCCCCGTTTATCATCACCAGCTGTGCATTGGCCATAAGCGGGCTGAGTAGCTTCCATTGTGCGTTGTCTTTCTCCATGAGACAGAAAAACGAGTTGGTCGTAGTGGATGGAGGCACGTTGGAGGAAGATAGATCGGATGTGTACTTATTGACCTGCACTTCAACTCGGAAGATCTCGAAGCGACCCCCATCTTGTTCACTTTCCACACCCCGTCCCCGGAGAAACACGTATGAGGGATGAAGAGGCATGGCAATATTTTCGTATGGTCGGTCGGGGTCTAGACTTGGTTTACTGAATAGTCAGTGAAATCCGGTCAGCATCGAAGAAGACTTACACGAGCACATGATTGGCCTTGATCTTGAAATCCATTCCGTTTCCATCCTGAACCGCCACTAAAGTTCCATAGACTACTATATTCATCCATTTGCGGAAGATAGGTGGCTTCTTGTTGGGCCGGCGAACGTCCTTGTGGGAGAAGGTCAGGGTGGCCTGCACGCTTACGGCCTGCACGCCTGCATCACTTGCAATGTCCTGCCCTTGCAGACGTACAAGGCATGATGTGAGATCGCAATTGATCACAGGCTCGTCGATGGCTCGAACAAGGCCAATGAAGGAAACTAACGCCATGTTGAAGCTCACACGATGCGGTGGTGGGTGTGAGAGTTTGGGATGAAGGCGGGAGATCGAGGGGGATCAGAGGAAGCAGAATCAAGAGAGGGAAGAGAGATACCTTATAGTGAGCAACATGTCTACTGTCTGATACGCAGGTTTTCACTCAGTGGGTGAAGGACGGAATGACTTTCCATACTTTTGAACCTCCATTCTGAATATATTGAATCGTCCTGCAATGTGTTCATTATTCACCACGAGTCCAGTGAATGTCAGGTAGGGATTGTATGAGGGCAAGGCCGTATCCTCATATGGTTGGTTGGTGAGTACCATCGGCTGTCTGAATTGCAAGGAAGTCAGTATAATCCGCTCAATGTAGAGGGGAACTCACACGATCACCTCGTGGGCCATTAGCCCGCGGGCCACGGCCACCCTACGAAGGTGGTGAATTTGTTGTTTGTCACGGGCCCTGGAATGACCCGAACAAGCCCTGTGAATAAGATAAATATTTTAGATGCCATCTTGAAATTCACGATGCGTGATGCTGGGAATATGTGTAGATTGATGAAGACGGGCGTGAAATTCCTCGTAATGGGCAGGCAGAACCTTGGAATGAATATCACTCCACCATTGTATTTCAGGCCCACCGCAATATTCTTTCCTGTTTGTATACTTAACCTTGGAACTGACCGACCTTGTTATCACTGGCGCCATTCCTTCCGATAACTTATAAAAGCATTATTAGTGAATCGACAAACAATAGCAATATAAGGAGAAATTTATATAAGGCTTGCTAAACAACATGACGAGATCTAAATGAGAACTGAAATCAAGAGAAGCAGAGCCTGGGTTGTTATACACAAGCAAAGAGACGGGTGACTCCTCAAAGATACCAGAGGGACCCGTCCACGGGTGGATCTCGAAGAATAATGGTTTGAAGAGATAAAATTTTGAACATTGGAACTGGTTGAGATCGGGCGCCGCCGGCTCAAGTGCTGGAGCTCCCCGCCACTTGGACGCCTGCACGTGACCTATAAGCCTGGGACCTTCCAATGCTAAAATGGTAAGTTCATGGCACTTGCCAGAAGCTTGTAAAGCATCGCGGGATTCCACTGAAAGCTGGCTTCTGCGATAAGCGATGGAGGGAGACGAGCGATGTATACAAGAAAGGATAGCCAAGGGGAAGAGTGGGAGGCAAGGACTTGAACTATTGAATACAAGTAGCGAGGTGGGGAGCTGAGAGCTTGTAAACGAAAGTCGTCTGAGTCAGATTGCGTTTTGGAGAAAGAATACTATAAAACGTGCAATCCTGTGCTATATGAAGCTCATTTATCCTGGTCCGATTCTCGTGGTCCATTTGAAAGATTTCTACTGATTTTTGAGATGATGCATATTGTTGACTCGCGCTACGTATTACAAATCATCTTTCCTTTTTCCTCTATTGTTCTCTCTTCTATCCCACCTTCCACACGCCGCTCATAAGTTTGACGCGTCGATTCACCAATCCGTCTTGCTCCTCTAGCTTACTCCCAATATCGCGTTCCGTGCATGATTCAACCCGATCCATCTTCCACGATCTGCAGGTAAGTTGATTCTGTTCGCGTCTCATTGCATTTCCTTTTTCCATTTTCTATAAAATTCTAATCACCTGGGCAGCTCAGTGCTTCTGCCTTACCGCTGATATTACCTTGCGTGTATCTAGGTTGTGGGCTTTCTTTTTTACTGTTTGGAATTGCCAGACTTGCGTGTCAAGAATTGACACAAAGTGCGAAATGAGTGCTCAAGGAAGGACCGCCAGAGTATGGGATAATTCCTCGACAGTCAGCTTTTCCGCGTGTTGCTCAAAGAAAAATGCGACTGAGTACTTAAGCTTTCTAATCTTTTTACATGATAGGTATCCCGTCAGGAGTCTTTCTGAAGCACAAAAACAGCCGTATCACAGCCAGAAGAATCCGTACGGGTACCATGAGGGTTTTATTGATTCGAACAGAAATATCAAATTAAGCCCGATGAAAGACGACATAAGATTCTCAGATGTGGATATTATTATGTACTTTCTGTACCCCAAAATGTGCCGATTTCGCGCAAATACGGTTGACTTCAACCGACAGCGTCACATACGGCCTGATCGTCCGTCAGTTGGCAATCATAAAATACTTTACATGGCAAACGGGATACTGTGGTTGCCTGTGTACAACGGTTCTCAGATTCTCAAAGGTGGAGACCCCCGAATCCACTTGGATATGGTTGATCGTCCGTGCGATACCGCTATTCCAGGTGCGAGATTATCATAGGACTAGCGATCTGTGACCCATCACTCGTTCGGAGCACAGATAGTGTTTACCCGTATGTTCAGGATGATGAATTTGACCGTCTTTGTCTCGTCATGGAGCCTTGGGAGCCTTGTATTTGGTTCCACGAAAAGGGGTGGGAACTAATCGTCCCCATGGAGCTAGATGAATGGCGAGCCGACATCCATCCACGGCGTGAGGGAAGCACAGCATGCCAAATTCCAAATTGGAATAATAACCCCGTCTACGAAAACATGGACCCCTTACGAATTGAAAAGATCGCACGTCCATATACCGCAACCGAGCAGACTCATGCCGGAATGTATAACCCCACATTGCACGCATGGCATCCTCGCATTGAGACTGAAAGCTATATGTATCACATGTGGACCAATGATTATCGGTTCCGTGTGGAACCTAATTTGGATTTTCGCGTGCAACCTGTGCAGCGCATATCTAGTTGCAATACTGTCAGTGACCGGTCGTCTCATCCCAGTAGTGGGGATTCATCAGCTCAAGATGGCGGAATATCGCGCGTCCACGAAATCATGTCCTCGCTCATTCAGGATAATGACCAGGCACCACCTCTCCTTGTCAAACAGTCACCCATTTGTGGTTCAACTGTGACTTCTACCCAAGAGGAAGAGGGTCAGTACCGAAATGCACAACATGCCGATCCAGAACAAAGTTTGCTTACCCAGACAAGAGATTTGACACCCGCTGAAAGCACAACGCACATAGAAAATGGGACACCGGCCATTGATGCCGGCACAAGGTCTTGCAATACGACAGCCGTCGAAATTGCAACTCGTCGCACACGCCGTTCCAGACGTCGCCGTACACATGAACGCAATGTCCCGGGAAGAACCACTGGCTTGCCAAAGAAGGTTTTCATAAAGCGTGCCACACCGCGTGCAAGGCTGCATCTAGGAGACCTGATTGAGGTTCCGGTGAACGTTCACGAGGATTCAAAGAGGGTTATTGAGGCAGAAAACAAGAAAATATACACTCGGAATGCGCAGGCTCTCGTGGCAGAGGTCATTTCTCAGTCCACACAAATGCGTCTATTTGCCGCAGAGGCTATAGAGAGGGAAGAGTTTCTTGCCAAAGCCGATAATTGGGACTCTGATAGAATGGCTCTCCAATCAGTTATTCAACAAGCCCAAGACATGCTTTCTCATGTTCCTGAACCCGACCGCAGTATGCTTTGGTCGAACATGGAAGATGAGATCGCAGAAAGTGACCTTGAACCCGATACAGAGTTTGAATCATCTGCATGAATATCAATTCAAGCCCTAGATCATTTTCATGTGCCGGAATGTCCTTTGAGTGATGGGCGAAGGCCCATTGCTATGCAATTATGTGCTTTTTTTGGCGGATGGCCTTTTCATGCCTGATCGTGTATTTTCAGCCTTGCTCATCTATCAGTTTAGCCACGGGTGGTTTTTCTCTACCCAAATGCATATTCTTATTCAATATCTTATCGGTTGGAGAGTGCTTGGCAATTGCCCATCACGGCCTGGCAGCAAGCCGGACATTCAGATGACCCATCTTTTCCAGAGACTGCAGCCAGTGGATGTGACTAATCTACATAGTTCTCCGGAATGGCATAATGTATGAGGTTCTAAACTCTAGGTATTATTCCGCCCTCTCTGTATAAGGGGGGGTCCCGGGCGGTGGTTAACAGTTCAGTGTGTCGTTCCGTTAGTGCCTCGCACCCACTTTCGGCGAGAGCCGCATCATCCCACGTGACCTGTCCCAGGCCGGGGAAGAGAGGCACGTGCGCTTATCGCCGCCGATAAGCCGGAACAACATTGCCCCGCTCCGAGAGACTTGCCAGTCGGCGGATCTTCGCCGTGCATATTGACCCGCGCGACATTTCTGAATAACGTGGTCGCCAGTCGGATCCCGTGCCAAATCCACAGCATGGCTGTTGAGTGCGGATAGGATTTTGCGTCTTTTCAGGAGCAGACATCGACTCAATAATTTGCCTGAAGGCCTGGGCTTCACATTCATTCAGCGCAATATTAACAAGTCACGGGCGGTATTATTGATCAAGGCAGCGAGAAGCATGAATATGGTAGATTTGGCTTTGGCGACGATGAGGATATTGAAGGCATGTGACATGTGTTATCTCTAGCGATGACAGGCATACAAAAAATGAGGAACCAATGTACTACCTGTTTGCCGTTGTGTTGAGTACTAGGAATTTGGCATATAGAATTGCCACTGCCTCACTGACCACAATCCAATTGCAAGCTCGCAAAATACAAATACCGGAAATTGAACCCCGCAATCTTCCGTGGAGCGCGTGGAGCGAGAGTGAGAGTAAGAGTAGAGGGGTTCAAAACAAGTTGTCCATCCCGGCATCTTTTACTATGCGAATCGCATACATCCCCAGTCTGATGCGGCAATCATTTTTGACAGATTCATACTGATCTCTCAGGTGATATCTTGTCTAATTCCCCGCTAGGCTCCAGCGTATTACACCTCAACTCTTCTGTTTCCTCCATTCTTCTACTTTCTCTATCCCCCTCTCTCGCCTTCCACCTTCTCTCTTCTATCCCACCATCCATCCCAGCTTCCACGTTCTGGTCGTTGGCTCTGCTTTGTTGCAACGCGTGGATCCATCTCATCACTTTACCCCAGCACGTCACATTCAATACCTTCCAATCTGCTGTGCTCATCAGGTAAGTTGACTCAGTTCACGTCTCATGCCATCTCCTGCATCGCGCTCATCAGCTCAGTTCTCGCCCGGACAGTTGACCCAACCAGTCCCGTCTTCTGACAGAGCCCGTCGATTTTTTCTACGTCGCGCTCAAAAGCACTCCCTGCGATGGCTTCCTCAACTACGCCTGATGCCACCGATGCATCCGCGTTCGCTCAATCAGTCGACTCGGTACAATCGGAGCAGACACCCACCGAAAGCCCATCATGCACTGATGATCGAGCATCGTCTACATCCACTACCACATGCCCCCGCATACTTTCAGATGCAGACGATGAAGTTGATTCCAGGTTTCTTGATCTCCGTCGCCTCGAACTTCCCCCGGCTGCAAATCATCTCAAACTTCACGTGGTAGATGAGAACTACGTTGAGGGCCCCGCGGATCGATTCCTCGGCATCCCGAGGGAACTCGTCGTCAAGCGACGCCCAGATCCTAAGGAGCCGGTCCTACAGGACATGGTGAATATTCCGCCAGATGCCAGTGATGAAGTTAAAGAATTGATGGAGGAGGCGAATTTGCAGACGCGCAATCAAAACTTGAAGGTCATGACGGACAATTACGCTTCACGGTACAAACGAATGATCGCATGTGCTGAGTGGGCATGGAAGAACACTGAGCTCCTCGACAACATGAATAACTACGAGGAAGGGATGAAAGAGCTCGAAGCCATGGTTCGACAGCTTCGATCGGCGCTGCTCATTCTCCCCGAATCACAACGCAGTAAATTTGAGTCTCAGATACAGGCTAAGATCGGGGTCAGCCTCGAAGACATTTTGAATCTTGAACCATCTGCATGATCTTTCTTGCTTCATTCTATCCATAGATGTTTATTTTCCATGATATTTTTTTCCCCGGGAAGGGATCCGCCACTGCGCGTTTGTGTGCCTTTTCTGGCAGATGCAGGTGGCTCGCTCCTGCTTGATCATGTTCTCCGTTTCGGTTATCAACCAGTTTTCGGCATATGGCTGTTTCCTGCTCTATTGAGTGATTTTTTTTCGGCGGGTTGCTCCTTCTTGATTGGCAGCTCTCCACTCTTCAAATTCAAAACTTCTTCAAGTTCAATCTACCTGCTTAACGGCCGTAAGAAATCCAACTGTTTAAGCCAATCTAGCCTTGAATACGGGAGTAGTACGTAGCTCATGTCTGGAATAATTTTAATCGCTACACTGGATTCCCATTGAATCCTAGTTTCCACCTCACATGCATCGCGACCTGCGTGGAGCGCCTGCTCATGTCAAAGCAAGCATCGGCTGATATCGATTCTACCTTGATGCAGCGGGGGACTGATACCATGCATGAATCTCGACAATTGAGCCAATTCGTAATATAAACTTGAGAATCTCCGCAAGTCACCAGACCCCCGTCCGGCTTGCGGGCTATCAATATTGGAAAGCCGTAGGTATTCGCGAAAGAGGTCTTGATTGCGCGATCGAGATTTTCCATGATGTACTGGCGACCTGCCTCGCTTTCCTCCGCAGATTGCTTGTTTAGTAGACAACTCCGCGATACGGCTGCAGATTGAGCAATAGTTCGCGAGTCTCGTTGAGGAGAGCCGTCCTCGATGCCATGAGACGGCTCTTGGACAGGATCAAAGCTGCATCCATCACTCGGCTGTCGGTAAGAAAGTCAGATCCCCGAACGAATGTTGATGCTGCCCAGACATGGCGGCCCAAAGAGCCAGGACTGATCTTTGCTCATCTGATCTGAGTAGGGCCTCGAGGAAGTTTAATGCGACTGGCAGAGGGACCCGAGAGAAGCCAGTTATGTCAGGTCTCATGGTCCAGGCGAAAGAGGACAAATGTCGTTCTAGATGATGTGTCGGCTTCTAAACTCCGGGCTGTTAGTATCCGGTGCTGGGAACCCCAGTGGTGTATTTGACGGAAGCATGGATGGGATTCTGGAACCCTTGAGGCCCAATCGCTACGACAGTTAGTATAGAACAAGACCAGAGGAATCGCGATCAGGGCCTGTGTGAGAGTCGCTGGCGCGTCTTCGAGCTCTGTTTTTAGGTTCGTCGAGTTCGTATTCAAAGGCAGGGGGCGCGTCGGGAAACGTGATGGGAGGCACAGATTTGTCTGATGAATAGAGACAACCTTGGAAGAGCTGTGACAATGAGAAAGACAAGTATCATTTGGGAGATCATGTATGGAAGTATTGGTTGTACAGTGAGATATGACGTAACTATAATGGGGAATCTGAGGCTTCCAAGCTCGCCAGGAAGCATGGTCTCCGAGGCGGCAGGTTGCTCATTTCTGCAATCCCTTGAATAGCCCAGTTATCAAGCATGCGATATTTTAATGGGAGCTCAGCTCTACGATTAGAGATGAGTAAAATTGAATGATCCAGATAAGAACTGAATGAAGGATGATGAAGGGGAGGAGCAAGAAGGAGGGACATCTTGAAATGCTTGAAGTCGAAGCGGATATCTCCTGAAGGGTGCCAGAGGACTCGATTAACCTTCATGTGGTTGGGGATATCCGGCTGGAGCTCCCCGCCTCGTGGCCTATATCTAGCACTTCAAGTTCTGCCTCATCATTTCCCTATCTCTCAATCCATGAACCCATATTTCTCTATACTACCGCCATTGACGATGCCATTGTATCCATGGGTGTGTTGTCGGGAAAGCAAAAACTGGCGACGTAGCAGAAGGTTGCGTTTATCGGCCCTCCCTGGTGGCGAATTGGCGCTGTTGGGCGATGCAATCTGCGATGCAATCTGCGATGGAGCTAAATGCTTTAATGATTTTACAGTTGACGAAGTTTGATCATGTTTATTGAAGCACGCGCGAAGGATGAAGATGAGACATACTGCCTGTGTCACTTGTGTTGAGTAGTAGGGGCTTAGCAAATATTGTTGTTACTGAATTACTGGCCACACTACAGCCGCAAGCTCGCAAATTGCAAAACCCACGAACTTCCTCTCCTGCCATCGCAATTTCCGATAATACCCGTGAAGTGAGAGTATGAATCGAGGGGTTTGGAAACCAGTTGCCAATCCCCACATCTTCTACTACGTGAACCCCATATATTCCCGGTCCCAATCAGGCAATCTATTTTCACGGATTTCTACTGATCTCTCAGATGGCACCTTGTTGACTTTCGCGCTACCTAGGCTCCTCTATTCTTCTGTTTCTCACGTCCTTCTATTCTCGTTTCATCCTATTCTATTCATTTGGCTTATCAGCTCAATACAGTCTATTCGGTCACAATGCCCAAACCCGGCCCAGCTCCAAACATGGATCGCCATATATGGGACACAGACCCAGAGAATGATTTTGCTGCGTGCTGCTCCAGGCAAAATGCTACGGCTTACATGGGATTCTTACGTTTCCTCCAACAACACGAGCCATTGCAACCGGCCCCTGAGAAAAATCTACCGTTCCATCGTCTGCAAAACAAGAGCGGCTTTCATCAGACTTTGCTTGACACAAATAATAAGATTCTACCCGTTGCTAGGAAAGACCAGGGCCAGGCACTATCTGATCTGGACATAATCGGGGTCTACATGTCAGGCGCAAAGCGGGGATCATATGCCCATAAACATCGCAAAACATTCACTCTGAACGGGCACGTCTCATTAGCACGAGCTTCTGTTGGCTTGCGAAAAGCGCTTTTCTTTACAAATGGCCTAATGTGGTTGCCCGTTTATAACGGGGCGCAGATTTTGAAAGGGGGTGATCATCGGATCATCCTTGACAAGCTAAATCGCCCCTGTCGTTCCCGCTATGAGGCACACGAGCTTATTATCGGGATGGCTATCTGTGATCCCTCACTTCGTGGCCCAGATGATATTGTGCTTCAGTTTACACCAACTGAAACCCTGAAACTGATCAGTGAGCCTTGGGAACCCGCAGTTCGTTTTACACCGCAGGGTTGAGATCTTGTTATCCCGATGGAGATGAAAGAATGGCGAGCAAATATTTTCCCTCGCGATTTTGATGTGGCGACGGATACTCCCAGATTCATTGCTAAATGGGATGAAAGCCCCATTTATGCGAGCATGGCTTCTGATCGCCGAGCAGAAGTCTCAATGCTCTATACCAGCCATGATCAAGACTCTGTTCTGACCTACCATCTGGTAGACCAAGCATGGGAACCTGTTCTCCCAGATGGATTTGATCAAGTCTGGCGTACAGATGAACGATTCCGTCGCGAACCACATGAGTGGGAAATACGAGTCAAGCAAAGTCGCCCCCGCCGTCGAGATTCGTCTCATGAGAACAGCGACGATTCGAACCAGGACAGCGAAGAGTTTCAATCTCATAGCAGCGATGTGCTATCCCCCGCGACCCGAGCCGCAGTGATTCCAGTTATTAAAACCGAGCAACATGAGTCTATTCGTGACCCGCCCCAGCCAGATCCGCTTCAGTCAATGAGTTCTCAACAAGATCTACTAGATATGAGACCCCGCTCTGGTAACGAGCTTTTTCCCATACAGGGCGACTTTACCTCATCATCCGTGTTGCCATTTGCGACGCAAATCGGGTCAGGATTGCCTACTGCGATGCCCGAGAGGATGCCATTTCGGAGAAGAGGCATTGATAATCCCACGGTCTCCAATACTACAGAGCGTCTCTTTGGAATGCGCATCCTTCGCTCGCTCTCCAATACCGAACATACCCCCGTCACTCTAGCAAACTCGCAAGGCGGGATTGTAACGGCACCAATAACCAGACCAGCGGTCTCATTGTCTGGTAGTGTCTCTACATCTACTGCTCCGACAGCAGCATCATCAGGCGCACTTGTATCAGCACCTCAGACTGAACCCATTATTGATTTGACTGAAGATGATGATGGATCAGCGCCTGGCAATAATCAGAGTCTTGTCACGCCAGCTACAATGTCAGCAAACAGTGACCTTTTATCCCGTGTCTCGTCTAGACCTCGATCTGAATCATCCCGCTCAATTCTAACCCCCAGACGTGCAGGATTGGCATATTCTGGCGGACCGACTGGTATTGAAAAAAGAGGTTTACCCAAGAATTCTAAACTACGCAGCCCGGCTGCCATTCAGGACAGGGCCGAGATATCAAGTACAAGCCATACAGAAACGATTGAAGACAAGATCAAGGATATTGTCAACAAACGAAACGCTGAGGTGCAAGCATTGAAGGTGCAGGGACTCATCCATGATGCTGGATTGCAATCCGCAAAAGTGCGTGAGGATAATTCGCTGTCCTTACACTATCAGGATAAGATGCAGCAAGCGAAAGCAAGACGTGATTCAGAGCAGATGAGGCTGCAACAAACTCTGCGTCAGATAGACATAGCAATGGAGACTCTTCCAGCACATACCCGTCTGAAGCTGGAGACTGAGCTCTTAAGTGCGGTCGGGGATGACATGCTGACCTCAGACTTGGAGTCTGAAGCCAACATGGATATCACAACTACCTAGGAGCTCTCCGCTGCAATCGGTTTGCTATCTGATACCCTTTTACGATTTCTTCTTTTCCTTTTATGTTCTGTGATACAAATGGCCTGTACGTTCATTGATTTTTAGGATAGCTCGTTCCTGCCTGGCTACTCTCCACTATTCAAATTCAAAGGTCATTTCAAGTTCTATCTACTCATCGACTGCAATACAAGCAACTATTTAAACAAATCTAGCATTAATTCTAGGGGTAGATTGTAGCTCATGTTTGTGATAATTTCAACTACTACATAATACGTCAAAAGTGGTACACTGGATTCCTTTTCAATCCTAGTCTCCACTACACATCCATCACCATATGCGTGAAGCACGTTATGATTCCGCGATCGAGGTTGTTCATGACACACTGGCAAGCTACCTCGATTTCGAATGTATATTGTAGTGTGGATCTACCTATTATAGACTTTAGTAGGAGGGTAGCATCCGTGCCTTAAGTGCACTACTCGCTAGGTGGCCTCGCGATTTGGTACACTAGGGTGGATCATCTTAGCGACGACCTCGGGAAAGTAGGAGTTCCATTTGCGAGGCACGATCGCAGAGGCCCGAGATGCAATGGCGATTGATGCTGAACTAGAGGTCGAAGACGACATTACTCCTGCAGAGACTATGGTCGAACTCATGCGGGACATGAAGAAAGCGCTGGCGCTGCATCAGGGATCTTCTACTGCGCTCCAGGTTGCACGTCCACCTAAGCGATACAATGAATTCACTTGCTTCAGGTGCGGTCAGGCTGGACACCGCTTGGCGGATTGTACCGGAACCCCGCTTTCTCGTGAGATGCAGGATCGACTCAGACAAGCATGGATGCTGCGAACCTTGGAAGAGCCGCTCGAGAGCGACCTTCCCGAGGTCCTATATGGCCTCCGGAGCATTGCCTGCACCGAGCTGACCCGCCCACGCCGTACATTTGTATGACTTGATAGAAAAATATATTCTATTTTTGATTCTTCAAGTAATGAAAATACTCTACTATAGCACAGTATATTGTTTTCAGATACTCAGAATCTACGGTGTAGGGATACTCAGAAGCTAAGGTGTAGGTGTGAGAGATCTGCGAAGTCCAACTTACTATGAGATGTACGGCGTACAAAGTAGGCGGGTGCACCAACTTGCGAGGCCACCGAGTACGGCTACGGCACCGAGCGAGTGGTGCACTGCACGGGTAGTTGATTACCAAATTACGACCCTTCCAGCTGAGACTCAGTAAGAGCATCATGGGATTTCGGTAATCTCTTTTGTATGATGAATAGTTACACATGGTTCCGTTACCAAAATTCCATGGTCCCCTTGTCGAATCCCCTTCGGGACCCGCAACTTGCCCTACACATCTCGCATTGCAGTCTAGTCCCACCACTTCTATCTCCAACGACAGACCATCTGAACCCCCACAGGCAGTACAAACCATCGAATGCATGCCAATTCGGTTCTCCTCCCTCCGTGGGTGTTTCCTCCGAAGGGGAAGGGCCATGCATCTCCCAAAGAAAACTTGGCCACTTATCGAGTGTTGAATGCGTTGCGGTCAAGATACCCAATTCTGATTGACTGATTGACTCTAGCACCACAATATTGGCACAGGCAGATTCTGCCAAATAAGCATACCCACAACGGTGTGATAATTGCGAAATCTCAGCTTGGTCAATCGTCAAAGTGAAGTCCCGCATACGTTCATGCGGTCCGGCGTCTTGAAGCACTTGAAGTAGGCTCCAGCCTACTTCAACCAGATTCACACTGATTAGAAGCCGAGTTGAGAGGCCGGCTGTCGACCATAACTCGAACGCAATGACCGACAATCTCAACGTTCAGACCATTTAACATCCATGATGTTTGACTGGCAATGGATTGGGAAAAAACGGTGAAACTCTGTCCATAGAAGCGAATTATCATTTTCACCGTTGTATTCGGCGAGCGGATAGGGCGCGAGGAGCCATTCCCTGTAGAATGAAGTAACCCGTGCACGAGTTTTGTTCTCCAGCAGATCTCTCTCATGGAAATCATCGTCCGTCCAAAATGCGTGGGCAAAAATGCCACCTTCTTCGACCAGACGCAACTGGTCACCTTCTCGGGTGGCGAAATGCCCAACCCGCTTCCACATCCGCCACCTGCGAGTAATCACAGGGGACATTGTGAAATACCGGAGCAACTATTCAGGTGGACCGTTTTTCAACGCATATACTGTGTCCCAGAGGCCCTTTTGTGCAGGGCTAACCCCTGGGGAATTCCCACTGATGAATGTATTCCATGCCCGGAATAAGATCTCGAATCGATCGAAGGTCACGGGTTGGTTGTTGCTTCCAGTTGGTGCAACAATGGCGAGCGCTGGTGGGACCTTGGAAGTCCAGTCTCATAAAGACTCCATGTTTCTTCGTCATCGTTCTCACCAGTGTAGCCACATTCTGGATATGGCTTAGAACAAACTTCTGCGTAAAATCCATCAAGCCTCTTGGCTTGCAACTGGTTCACTTGCAGCACCCTCGTGCGGTAAGCCTCATTCTGCCAAACGGCAGACTGGAACCGAGCATTGTCGGTGGCCAGAGGACCAATCTGGCGGCGCAGTTCATCCATCAGTGTCTTTTGGACGTCGGGCGGGTTACCGTCTCTGTTCTCTATTAGATTTCGAGCATTGTCAGTAACCTCTTCATCTGGCGAACATATCATTAAACTTACCCGAGAAGGCTTGGATCTCTTCTGTGAGATCATTGTAGTCTGCAGTGTAATTGAACAGCCGCCGTGCAAGTGCCGTGGTAACTCCACATGTCTTTTTTTCGCCGCGGGAAGTCGATCACTAGTAGAAGATGGACCGACAGATGGAATGAGCATCAGTAGAACGGCGAAGAGAAGAAGAAAAAGGAGTACTAAGGATGCTATATATAGGAACCGGCTCTGGAGATCGCCAAAGGGTCAAAGACATTTGGCGAATATGTCCATAAACCAGAAGGAACGATGTAGGAACAGTGTAGCATCGGTGTTGCTAAGCGGAAGGTCATGGCATCTAGGAGAAGATGGACCGACAGATGGAATGAGCATCAGTAGAACGGTGAAGAGAAGAAGAGAAAGCAGTGCCCAGGATGCTATATATAGGCACCTGCTCTGAAGATGGTCAAAGGGTAATGACATCTAGATGAGGTAGATGGACCGAATGATGGAAAAGATGATCGAGGGTGAAGGAAAGAAAGAAGAAAGGAAGGATGCGGAGCCTGGAGTGCTATATATAGGCAGAGAAGGCGGAGATCCAATTTCTGAAAGCTTGAAACTTGGCTATTTAATACCCCTAGACCATTTGCCCGCCTTGGATACAAAGATCTCGGTTTATGGGCTCATGGTCTTCAAAATCAGGCTTCGCAACTATCTTCCTGTGAGAGACTTGTGTCGATCTTTACAGTCCCCTCCAAATGGATTTCGGGTCACAAGAGTCTATAATGACACCTAGAGGGGGGATGATCAATCGATAAAAAGATGATAGAGTATGAAGGAAAGAAGGGGGTGCGGAACCGGGAGTGCTACATATAAGCAGAAGGCAGAGATCTCCATTACCTTTACCTATCCGAAATAGTCATGGGAGCTCTATGGGGAAAGGTGGAGATGGCTCTGATAATGAATGAATAGATAGATGAAGAATCTAGAAAGATGGAGAGCTCTGGCGTGCTAGAAATAGGTCACGAGGCGGAGATCTCCAGCCCGGAGATCTCCATCAAATAGACATTTGGAATGACTCATTGTGGTATGTTGCAAGACTACTTGCCTCTTTGAAAAGTCAATGCCCCTTATTGCTGAGCGACTTCTCTTTTGGAGGCGGAAGCCCTTCCTCGGTACTGTTGTGTCTTGACAGTGTCCACGCGGGGGCCATTGATGACTATTCGGACGCACCTAGATATTTTCTACTGTATTATCCAAATCTATGGACAAAGAGACTCGGCCAAAATCAATTAGAAATTTTGTCGAATTGCTATCTCTTGGGTGTATGGGGTATGATAGTCCCGGGTGACCTGTAGCTACTATAGGTAGCTACAGGTCACAGTACTCCAGTGGGTATACGTTATGCTAATGCAGCGTTTGCATATTATAAGAAGTCAATAGACCTATTTGCATCGATTTGTACGCAATAGATGAGATCTGGTCCGGGGAGGGGCGGGGGAGCTCCGAGTAGCGATCGAGGAGGTCCCCGGGGGTGTGCATGGTTCCCAAAATTGATAGAACATGACCCCATAAACCGACATCTTTGTATCCAAGGCGGGCAAATGGTCTAGGGGTATGATTTTCCCTTCGCATGGGAAAGGTCCGGGGTTCAATTCCCCGTTTGTCCAGTCGAAACGAAGTCGTTTCTTTTTTTCTTTCCCCTAATTCGGGGGCCGGGCTCCGTACGCTTTTGGCTTTACGTGGCCCAACAAAAACTGTATAACAGAGATAAAACAGGTTCAATAAGCGTAGTCACTTAATTTAAAGCGCCTTGGAGGCAGGGAAGGGTTGATTCCATCATGAAATGTATCGTGGGTGAATTTTCTTTTTCCGCGAGGGCCCCGATTTTTATTAGGTTTCGGGCACCCACAGCTGAAAGCGGTGGGTCGAACCATCTAGAGTACCTACACTCCGATAGAATCGAGCATGATACGAAAAGCCTGGCAAAAATATCAGATTTCTGTTTTCCAAAATGTTGTATTTGGCCGCATGTGTTGTGGGCGACCATACCGGGGTCCGAAGGCTAACAGACATGCTGGGAGTGCGACTCACCCCACTCATCCATCAGACCGTCCAAATATGTAACTGTACATTCCGATGGCGTTTGGCCCCAATGTCGCAGTCGCTAGTCTCGGAATTTGCAATTTAATCTACCAATTTCTCCGTTTATGTTGATGCAAATGCCCCCTTCGCGGCCGCCCTCGCACTTCACCAACCGCTCAAAACGGGACGATACGAAGAATTTCCTTGAAATCAGCTTCAAATACCGGCCCAGGTAGAGGGGCATAGTAATATCTCCGAGGATATTTCTGAATGTATTGATGATAGTTAGCTCCGCTAGCTAGTGGCCTACATTGATGTTGATCTGCTACCCTCTCTCCCATTCAGCCTGCCATCAACCCGTATCGGCGCGGCTGAATCCATGGACACCCTTAATTCACTTGATCTCACATGAGTAGGCTGAATTATCAAAATCGACTTCGCCTAAGCGATGAAGAACGAGTCCGCCAAAACTGTCTCTGGTATAATGGACACTGTCGTACGATCACGAAGGTTTAGAACTCGCCTACGACTTCCCGGTTGGCGAAATGAACGCTCCTTTGGAAGCCGTTTCACCATTTCTTTTTCTCATGATAGCTTTGCGAATGATGGCGAGCGATACCAAAGCCTAGAGGCTCGTTATAGCCTTTGTCATTACTATCGAAGTCCTTCATTGAATTTACAAATGTCGCCCGAGGAAGTGAATAGCGGATGCAATATGTCGAATGTTGTGCATCCAATTGGTTTTTCCCCGGACCCATTGCCAGACAATTCTCAGGGACATTCAATTTTCTGTACGCTGGGATTGGTTACTTACTGCATTAGAGTTATGGTCAACGGCCCTGGAGCTTGCCTCTCTACTCGCCTTCTCACCGATGCCAATCTGGTCACAGTAGGCAGGAGCCTGGTTCAAGAACTCCAAGTCGTTGGTCCGCATGAACGCATGCGATACTTTACTTTGACAATTAGTCAGGCTAGGCACTGGAAAATGGCCGACCGGTGTGGCTAGGCCTACCTGGCGGAATCTGCATCCGCCCATATCGTGGCGCTAGAGTCCTTTAGTCAATCGTAATTAACTGACTTATGTGCACAGAACGTGCTACTAGATCAGTGGCCAGGTTTACTCTAAGACATCCGTGGCCCTTCGGAAGAAGAATGATTTACACGCAGATATGCGATCGAATGGTCTTTACCGTTCATGGGGAATCAGGTGGCTGTTACAGTGTGTGACTACCTAGCGTGGGTTTCCTGTGCTTTTAAGAAGTTTTATGATTTGAGGGAATCCGGATAGCCTTCAAAGCCTGGGGACATTTGGAGTCAAGCGGTGGGTTTTTTTGTTTCTTTTCTCTCTCAAATGGTTGCAGTCACTCCTTCGGATGGATCCAGTGGGTTGGGGTATTACGACAGCGAGAATCTTACAAGTGGGTTCCCAGTCCGGCTATTTCTCAAGCAATAACAATGTGGCTTTCCAAAGATACCGTGTATTGAATACTGTACAGGACAAAATGTGGCGGTAGAATTGCGTTCACTGCCTGTTCCGGATAGTAAACGCTGCGCAGGGGGGCTGGGTTGAATGGGAAATGGTGAATGGTGAATTAGGTATAAATTGTCGAGAACAAACTGGATTCACTGAATCGACACGGTGATACCCCCAGAGCTCTATACGATGCTGTGTCCCTGGAATTTTGGATCATTGCGTCGCATACCGCATCGCAAGGTCATATCTTTGCGATGCGATACCGCGTGCAGCCTAGTTCCATGGGCTTGGGGGGTTATTGACCTGTCTGTATATTGAATTAGATGAGATACTCTACTCAAAAAGTGGAGCTAATATAATCTCGGACCGATGCGGTGATTTCATTATCCTCTTGTATTCCCCTAGGTTGGGAGGCCATTAGATTCAAAAATATGGTTCCAATATTTCTTCACACCGGCACAGATACCGGTTCGACCCTCCCAGGAAACAAACTTATGTTCGAGCTCACAGCCTGTCCAGAGGATCTCACGCCAAAATTCCTTCTCAATGTCGACCTTTGCGCTGAACTTTCCAATGACTTCTTCAGGAATTGTCCAGGCGCGGGTGTAGCTACCATCATCGAGGAAAGCAGGCTTCACCTCGTGCCCCATATCGAATACGGTTGCAGGGTTGAACTTGGGGAAATTCGCGTGAATGAAGAATACATCCGGGGCTGGTGCATCATCGCCACGAACACGCGATTTGCCCTTGCTGGTCAGTGCGTAGTCCTGCATGGGATTGAACTGAGCCATAGCCGAACCTGCCATACCACCTGGCTTGCGGTGGCCCAGAGCGCAGATTGACTCGCTGACTTGGTAAAATGGCTCGCCCATTGCAGTGGCTGCAGCGAGGAACGTTTCCTTGTCGCCTTCTCCGGCAGCACCTTGTGATAACAGGGGATAATAATGAGACGGCCCCCAGTAGTTGTAGTATGTGGCGAGTAGAAGAGTTTTTGCGTGAGTCCGCTTCGATAAAAGTACCTCGCCGGACTCTGTGGACTGGCGGAGATCCATAGGCGGGACAGGAGTGTCAGCAATATCGTAGAAGATGGGCGAGACTGAGGAGGCCCAGAAATCAGGCCATGTGACCAAGCCCTTCGTGCGGAATGGCTCGCCCTTGAAGAGGAGGTCAGGCTGCTCAAGTGGAAACGCATCGGCGTCCAGGAACAGAATCTCCTCGAACGAAGAGAACAGCATTGCAAATGGCTTGAACTGGTACTTCTCAATTTTTGCGGGCGCAGTCACCAAAATCCGGGACAGCACCACACACCGAGCATTCAAAGATGGAAGTACCACATCGCATATATAATCCTCGTACTCATCTTCGTCGGCCAAGAAAACCTCCATTGGAAGTGTAGACCCCGTCCTGCGGAGCATACGTAACGAGATGACCAGCACCGGTAGATATGCGCCGCCAGCGGTCGATACCACACCTTTTGTCCCTGGCACGTACTGCATCTCCGGAGGCGAGCTTGAGATAGCCGCCACGAAGCCAGTATGGGCCTGCTTCAAAGCCGTAACATCCTCCTTATCCACCTCTATGTAGTCCGGTCGTGGCTTAGGCTCCTTCGCATTGAAGCCCTCTGTGGGAGCCTTCTCGAGCTCAACGATAGGGTATGTGTCCGGCGCATATTTTTCTAATGAACGGTAAAAGGATCGCCAGAATCGTTGGTGGGCGGCTGTGAGATCGGAGGGCGGCGCGGTCGCTGTATTCGCAGAACTCCAGTCGAAAGAAGAGCTTCTATCGTCTTTCCAACGCAAGAATGTCCAGATCACGAACGTTGCAATTACGATCGAGCTCAGCAACGTGCGTGCACGCAGCAGGGATCGCGGAAGGCTCATCCCGAGGGACTTTGAGGCTGCAGCTTCGGGGCTTGTGTCAGTATCCCCGCCAGCGCCTCGAGTTCCGTGCTACTGAAGCCTGACAGCTCGACGTGGGCCCAGGCCGTTAGGATAAGTGGCGATTGTTACACGGCAACATGAGCTTCGCCCTGGAGAATCTGGGCTACTGTGGTCACAAGGAAGCTAGGAATGTCAGCCCAGAAGCTGAAACAACTTGCGCCCGTCATGCACGGGCCTGACCCACTGTTGGTTCCGCGGACTGCCAATGCTTATATTTCGCCGATGGTGAAATGTTTAATAGCCCAGATATGTATTATTTAGCAATATTGGATCTAGAAGGGTTTGATTGGATCTGAGAGGAGAGTATCTTCTCCTAATAGCAAATGGCGTACCTTGCACAATTTGTAGAAAAATTCCCTCGAGGGGTAAAGTTTCGTCCCGAGCTATCTACGCATCGGAGCAATCGATATGTACGGAGTATGCTTATGAAATTGAGAGATTGATAAGAAATATTGAGAAATTGACTAGAAAATGTGGACTCAATGCTCTAGATCCGCATCAAAGCCATTGTGCTTGAAAGAACAAAGCGAGTCAAAGCGGGGGAGTAGCCTGCAGCACCGAATGCCAGGATCGCCACTCCTGCATGCTAGGTACGAGTACAAATGTTCCTCCCAAGATTGTATCCGCGCGAAAAAAGTGTGTGGAGCTTTAGCTTTATCGACAATGTATAGACAAGGAGCTGCTGGCCACGGCTGTGATCACCGGTATGATACCGACAGGGCAAACCGGTGGGATCGGCGCCCGTGAGGTCTCAGAGACACCGAGGTCTGCTATGTTCGGAGAAAAGTATCAATCATGCTTATATCGATAGAAATTTACTCTATAGCTTTTGAATACGTAGCTGTTGGTAGACACGCAGGATAATGACATGAGAGAGTGAGCATGATTGCTTCTATCAGATGACATCTCGAGTCAACTTCTACTGCAAGACACTCCGCATTCCCCACAGGCACTCCACAGAATGCGGTTGCTCACATTAGTTACATGTCGTTCAAGAGCGAGAGGTGTACATCTTGTAATCCGACGGTTGTGTGCACTCAGGAGGGGCTTGCCTTTTCTTCCAACATCGAAATCAAAATTAAAACACTGGATTAATGCATGTTCCCTTTCAGTAGGCTCCCTCAATTGATCGACTAATTCTGTCAGTTGATCGAAATTCGTCGATTGTTGATGCGCCCTCCAAATCGTTACCGGCCGGTGCAAATGGAGATGCGGCTCCGAATCCTTCTTGCCGTCTTGGCTTACAGACCAAGATCATAGATCTCGAAAAAAAAAAAACAGTATCGGTATCAATACGATTAAGAAAAGTTTCAAAATCTCCTGAATCTCGGATTTTGAGAATGTGCTCCAGTTCTGTTCTTCAAAGTTCGCGGGCGGGGATCGATCTCGGTAACATACCGACGAATCGCCTCGCGGGGTGGCTATATAACTTCTTCCAGCCCACCACGCTCTAAGAACAACTTTCGCACTTAACAACAAGATGGCGGAATTCTCGATTCTTACAACAAATCCTATGCTCGGGTATGGCTACAAAAACGAGCATTTCTGGTATGGGATTGAGGAGTACTCTCCTAAAGCCATCATCGTCGACAGCGGTTCCACTGATGGTGGTCCGTATAAGCTCGGCTTGAATAAGATGACATGTGGCCGCGAATCATATGTCAGAGACCTTACTCCATTGTTGCAGGCATGCTTTCACAAGAAGATTCAGGTCTTGATTGGCTCCGCTGGTGGAGATGGAAGCGACAAACATGTCCAGGAGATGTACGGCATCGTAGAAGAGATTGCTAAGAAGGAGGGTTTTTCCTTCAAGGTTGCGACCATTTATGCTGGGATTAATCGGGATATGCTCCGTGAGCGTATTGTCAACAACAAGGTCTCTCCGTGTGGCCCCGTGGAGGAGCTGACCGTGGAAAGCGCGGACCGAGCTATTGATATCGTGGCACAGATGGGCTCAGAACCGTATGTTCAGGACATTCCATGAAACAATGTCTTTTCTTTTCTTTGCTCAAAAAACTGACGAGATTCCAGATTCCTGAAGGCCTTGGAATCCAAGCCTGATATCATCATCGGAGGTCGCTCATACGACCCGGCCCCATTTGCGGCTTTCTCGATTTATCACGGCGCAGAGCCCGGCGTCGCCTGGCACATGGGAAAAATCATGGAATGCGGCGGAATTTGTGCTCTTCCTAAAGGCCGATCTATGATCGCGACAGTTCGCAAAGACTCCTTCGACCTGACGCCTCTCGCACCAAGAGAGCGATGCATCCCATTATCAGTTGCAGCTCATACGCTCTACGAAAAGACTAGACCGGACCGTCTTCCAGGCCCAGGAGGGGTCCTTAACTTAGATAATGCTTCCTACGAGCAGCTTACGGAGAAGACGGTTCGCGTACGTGGTGCAGAGTTCATCCCAACCCCCGTCTACCAAGTGAAGATCGAAGGTGTCGAGAAACTAGGCTACCGCACAATCTTTATCGGAGGAATCCGGGATCCAATTCTGATCAGCCAGATTGATACATTCCTGGCCGATGTTCGTGCTTATACTCAAGGCCTGTTCCCCGAGCTTGATCAGTCTCCTCAATGTCAATTGATCTTCCACTTCTATGGCCGCAACGGCACTATGGGCCCACTTGAGCCTAATCAGAACTCGACTTGCCATGAACTTGGTATTTTCGGAGAGGTGGTCGCCCCTACCCAGGAGCTGTCTTACACAATTGCAAACAACTGCCGAGCATCGATTCTGCATATGCCATATGAAAACCAAGTGGCCACCACAGGCAACTTCGCCTCCCCATTGTCACCACATGAGACTCCCGCCGGTCCAGTCTTCCGTTTCAATCTTTATCATCTCGTCGATCTAGTGCCCGGAGAAGAAGTCAGCATCTTCCCAGTTGAAATCCGCGAAATCAAAAATGAAGCGCCCGCGAACCTGATTGTTCCGGGCCTCACAGACGCACAAAGAGCGCAGCTGGCATCTGAGCCGCTGGCTCCATTGACAACCAAGCCAGTCCCAGCTGGTGAATGCAAGATGCTGGAGATTGCAAAGATTATCCGATCAAAGAACTCAGGCCCATTTGAGTTGACATTTGATATCATGTTTGATAACAAGGAGGCATACGAGAGGGTGAAGAATGCCAACATCCTCACCAACGAGCGGATGATGGAGCTTTACCATCTCAAGCCCAAGGACATCATTACAAACATGTTCTTCGAGCCTGCGCTGGCTTGGAAGTGCACCATTCGCCGACCCTGGGAACAGGGTACCGTCGGAGAACGGGACACGCTGGGAACTCAGCAGCATGGCCCACTACTTACTATTGTTGTGCCCAAGTCAAACTAAGTAAATACTGCATGACGGTCATATAAATTTTATAGAATGAATCTCGTTTCACTATGTCTGCATACTGCGCCTCGTAGCACTCTGAATACCTTCTACAACTTTCACGCATTTGTGCTGACTCCAATGCCTGGTGGTTTCTTCATATCTCTCTTTCCATGACAGAAAAGTCTTTGAAAATAGTGCCAAATGCATTTCAATAATATATGACATTCCTAAGTTCCCAATTCTAAGTTCGGGGAGATAACAGACTTAGATCTTGTGAAGCTGGGAGATTTGTGCTCATCTTCCTCGTGCCAGTCTGGTGGATATTCCGGCATTGGTGGAGGGGGTGCGGGGAAAAATGCTGAATCCTTTGGTAGAATTCCTTTCGATTTTGACAATTTGGATCGGCTGAGAGGATTAATCACTGTCGTCTTGGTTCTCCTGGGACTTTTTCTCACTTACAAGGGATACCTTTGGATATTCCCCCAGGCACACAGAACGGCATCCTTCTGCTCTATCTCGTGATCCAAGAGGGGATCCATCAAGCTCAAGAGAAGTGAATTGAATTTTCCTTCTTTCCCTTCAAATATCCACTGCGAACAGAACTCAAATAATCTTGGATAATAGCCGGCTGATGCCCAATCAATGAGACAAACGGATCCGTCATCCTGCCACAAGGATGTTCCGACGTGCTACATCTAAATGACAAAGAACCAGCTCGCAACTGCCGATAGTCAGTTTTGGGTTATGCGGTAGTAATCGGCTATTGAACCAATTTTCCATTTCATCGAGGCTGTAAAACTTCAGATCTTCAGTGTCGGGAAACAGAAGACCGCGACAAATCCCCCCACAGAGTGGCCCGGGAGATTTAAACCGAAATGTTGATAAATAGTTTAGCACGTCTGCGACTTTTCTTATAGCGTTAACGTCTTCTAATGGCTCAATGATATTCCCCTCTATGAGCTCCATCACAATATACCCCCAGCCCCTTTCGTCGGAAAAGAAGGCATACACCTGTGGGATTCGAACTATGCGAGGATCCACAAGTTTGTAGACTGCCATTTGGTTTTCTGCCTCTTCTTCCGTCACATCAGGACCTCTTTTAACGACTTGATGATCCGATATCCTGATTACCCGTTTTCCGTGCTGGCTAGTAACGTCGCTGGGCAACGGATTCACACATGAAGCGATCACTGAAGCTTGGAAGTCTGAGGATCCATGAGTTCCTTCGGTCAAGAAATTCCGGGCAGTGGATCTCTAGGAGAAGACAGCTGCCTAAGACTGGTATGGAATGGGAAGCAATGCTAAGAAATTGGAGATAATGGAGCGACAAGAGCCCAGGGTCCCAAGCGGTGTGCAAAGGTACAGGTACCCCGCTGTATCCTTTAGAGTGGGCTGAGCGCGGCTTGGGCCATAACATTATTTTATCGCAAAACAACAATGCCAAGTGGGTAAGTACTACTGATTTCGAGGAAGCGGCAGAAGAAATCCCGAAGTCCTGGTTCTATCTCCATTGATCTGCACTGCCCACATTACAAGCCCTGGCGGACCCGGCCCTGTCAAGCCTGCCAAAAACACCCCCTGCAGTTGAACATCGTGAAACAAAATTTCGAAGGTTGTCGGATATCACTTTGCCACTTTAACCACGTCGTAAGTATTCTCGTAGGACAATTTCTGCCAATCTCAGACTCCCAGCGGATCCTATGGTTCCTCTTTGTTCCCAGCCGAGGCGGGTTTGATATGCTTCGATTTCAAATGCAGGTCAAATATAGTGTCTGTATGGATTGATAAAACAGATGACGTATGGTCGATGGAATGGCGGAATAGTTGCATCACTTCAAGCAGGGATTATTTCAAGATATAAACCCGGTGTGTTGGAAGCTGACGCACTCCAAAGCGTGCGTTACCTAATTAGAGCATCCAGCTCTGTCCCGAACCCCGGAATCGAAAGCCACTTTGATCGGATGGAACCATTGGCCAAATCTTGATCTAGAACCTAGTGATGAGCTAATTGATAGGCCCCGGATACTTCATCAAGTTTCCTACATGCGATGAGGGATAATTTATCCGCTCTGTGCCTTGTTTCAAAGGGTCTATTGTTCTTGATAAGCTGTTCTAATCTCCAATCCCCAATTCTAGTAGACTTCTATCTTCTTATTTAAGAACCTGTCTTCGCCTTTTTTTTGTACCAAGTTCTGTCATAGCCAAATTTCAGCTTCGAGGTTGAGCGACACCTGAACACGCAACGATATGAATTCGAATTTCAACTTCTTCGAGGATAGGCTAGAGGAACCTGTCCAGCCATACCACGAAGATATAACAAATTGGAAAAGAAGATTGGATTCTACAGCGTCTCAAGCCCCGAGTGCCTCAGCACGGTCTTCTCAATCTTCTCAATCTTCCCTATCTCCCGTCGCCAAGAGTCGCCCTTCACGGAATCGCGTCGCGCGAAACTCAGTCAGCGCCGACCGCGCAGAGCACCTTGAGAGGAACAGAATTGCTGCCAGCAAATGCCGGGTGAAGAAGAAGAAACAACACAATCAGATGGACATCCAGCTACAAACCCAGACGGAGAGACATAACAGCCTTACTGCGGAAGTCGCCCGGCTACGAGAACAGTGTTGGGGCCTGAAAAACGAAATTTTCGCCCACGCAAGTTGTGGTGATGCACCCATCAACCTTCAGCTTCAAAGGATGACACAAGGACTCTTCCAAGAGTCCAGCAGCGGGAGATCGCTCTCGCCAACCTGCTCCACCAGCGTGTCATCAGACTTATCCCCCGAAGGGCATAGAGCGCCCGAGGGCTCAGCCGGGAACCTCTTTGACATGGTCCTATTTGACGATTTCATGGAGCAATAATGGAAATGTGGCGCTCATGAGCTTGTTACGGAAGAATTTTCCTTGATTCTGGCCTTGATCTACACACAAAATCCGGGACGGTACTTTTGCGCTCCGCTTGCAGGCTCCTTCCCGTTTGGCTCGGCTCAGACATCCATCCAATGATTTGCTGTCGCCACCAGACTAAGTGCGTTAGCAGTGGGACCCATGCCATGGTTCATTGACGAAGATGTGGTCTTGTGCTGGACCGATTTATTATATCTCATCTCTCGCTCGCATGGCTGCTATACATTCCTGGCGCCTCTATGACGTGGAGCACTCGGGTTGAGCCGCCCGACGCCCGTTCTTTGGACTGAACATATGTTGCGCCAACACGACTGCATATGAAATAAGGCCTGGGGGCTTAAGGCGTTGGGGTTGCATTTCATCAATCGACCCGCTACTTATGTCTATTGTATGGAATTCAGAAATGACGGTTTTTGATGGCAGGCTCACCGACTCGAGGCAATGCGCTTGCATGCTACTTGATCTGATCTGTGGGCTTCATCAATTAACTTTGCGACGTCATCGTGGGGCTACGGTACCCTCAGGTTAAATGTACCAATTTGCGAGCCAAATGTCATCTACGCTTTTTTCAAAGAAGCAAAATTTAGAGCAAGATCATTTCATGGAGACAAATAATAGAAGTAGCCAAGGCCAACATAATCCCAAAATTCTTAACAAACTGTTCGAGTACTGCCGGCCCTTTCTCTTGAAATTGAATCCCGCAGAACGTAATAAATCGCTCGAAGTCCA
Organism: Tympanopsis confertula; assembly: GCA_026745395.1. NCBI lineage: Eukaryota > Fungi > Ascomycota > Sordariomycetes > Coronophorales > Scortechiniaceae > Tympanopsis > Tympanopsis confertula. Next base: position 11,619 of record JAOYNU010077505.1, on the reverse strand, counting down.
ATATTTACCGGGATCTATGCCAGCAGATAAGTCTAGTGTTCGCTATGCCTAAACCTGAACGCAAGAATATTGGCTTGGTGAGCAGGCTCTGACAAGGGCAACAATCTGCATGAAAACAACTTGATTATCTGCATCCGAAGTCTCATTTTTTATGCTTCCAGTCAGATGAAGTAAATATTAGAAGCTTTTATCTTAATAGAGCGGGTTCTGGGAAAGTGAGTACACCTGGCCGTGATTTATATTGCAAATCATTTACTTGCTCTAAGTCTCCTATGTTCCCATACTTAGTAGGTCAGATTAGGTCGATAAATGCCAAATCTCAGTCGGTCTATTGCATGAGGTAAATTGAAAGTTTTTACGCCTTACAGACCGTCGTGAAAACACACCTCTCGATAATGTCCATTCGGAGTTCATTCGCATTCAACGAGTCTGTCAATCACCCTTGTCTACCATGACAAGTGCGCTGTATTGCAAGCCGTGATACTCTGTAAGCAATCAAAAAGTGCGAGGTGGAAATATATTCACCCCGAAAACATTCACGCCTTTTTGCGCAAGACTCATTCCATTGTTAACAATGTGTGGTGGTCGAGTTGTCCAGTTGCCTACCTGGAAAGTCCCACATCGTCAATTCAAGACATTGCCCAAGCGTCATTCCACGGCCTAAAATTTACGGGCGGCCCAAAAAATGGGTTTATATGATTGAGATATTTTTAGCGTTATGATTAGGAAGAAAGTGTGATAAATTAGGCTTCCACAGAGGTGGCCCTACATCGTCTAGATGCGTGCCAAGAAATCAGAGAGGTTATCTTTTTTGTTGAATCAGATCCACACATATCTATTGGTCGTTTCAAAAGCATGCGAACCTTGGAATGGCCCTAAGGCCTCCAATATATTGTTTGTCTAAGGAACCCATTTTGAGGAACCGACATTTAAATACCTGTGATTCTTCGTTCAATTTCTTGTTCATACCAGTTTCGCGATCTCCGAGAATCAAGATTCCTACCAATTCAAAACCACCTCTACGATATCCAAAATGAAGTACTTCTATCTTCTTGCTACCTTTGCTGCTCTAGCATTTGCTTCTCCAGCAACAGATGCCGTTGTCAGTACTCCCAAAGTCAAAAGAATTGACCCTCCCCCCTTTTGTTACTGACAATCTTGCCAGACATGCTACGGCATCAATGAGGACGATAATTGCACATTCGGGTGAGTCGATTGCCTAAAAATCCCCATTTTCATCTGAACCGGAGCATAAAAAGCTAAATGTTCTTTAGATGGGTTTACAAATGCAACCATGGCAATGGGCTTTATCAATGCTGCGTAAGCTCCCCTTGAGTCTAAAACACCATCGAACACTAACCAGTACCTCAAACAGAGTGTACCGTGTGACGAGAGCTCCTAGGCCAAGACTACCTATCAATACATAGCCCCGAGCATCAACAGTTCGTGATTGTTGAATGCCACCAGCGCTGTTAGACATAAGACATCAGGACAATGTTAGTTTTCAACGAATTTGAATATCGAAACACAATAACAGAAAGAAAAAAAAAAGCCACCGTGGTAAAAAGCTTGTGTCTCCTGCTTCCTTGTAGTGTATAAGATCTCTCAATACAGATAGACTTCCATATCCAGAAATAAATTAATATGTCGTATCTCCAAGGTTCCCCTCTTCGTCAGAATTTCAAGTCGGCACAGAAATCCAAAAAAAGACCCAAGTAGTATGATTCTTCAATTTACATAATTTACCTAATTCTTGATGAGACCCTCTGCGTCATACCGGTACTTGTCCTCCAGATCCCAGTATTTGTTGAATCCAACTCCATAGCAAACTTCGTCATAGCTAAGAATCTGCTCATGTTTACCTCGAATGAATTGTTTCTTCAGAGACTCCAGCGCCTCACGAGTCCCCTTCAGATGTGATGCGACTAAAGTCCACGGATATGCGACGCTACACATGCCAATCTCCGCGAGTTCTTGGGCTGACATGTTCTCCGTCAAGCCTCCTTCAATAATGTTTGCACAAACTGGGCCATTTGTCTCTTTCACGGCTCTCTCCATTGCTTCGCGATCTGGGAGCGCTTCGATGAACACAAAATCAGCGCCGATACGCAGGAATTCGTTGGCTCGATGTAGTGCTTCCATGTGTGTTGTAAGAATCCGTTCGAGCTAGGATTACCATGTCCAGCCCCTCGTTTCGGGCATCGACAGCTGCTTGCATACGGGCAAATGCCTCGCCGCGAGAAACGACTGATTTTCCCTTTGTATGGCCGCACCCTAAACAGATGTTAGAAATCAAACACTGAAAATTATTGTTGAACATAATGCATACTTTTGGGCCATGTCTGATCTTCGATCATGACACCAGCTGCCCCCGCATGCGCAAAGCTTTCAACTGTTCGCCGGACATTCAGCGGAGAGCCGTACCCGGTATCCCCGTCAGCCATGACAGGGACGGAGACCTGTCGAACCGCTTCTTGGATTTTGTCGCAGACTTCTTCAAGAGCAATGTATCCGGTGTCTGGAAGACTGTGGTAATAGAACAAACTCTCCTCAATACCTTCCCGGCAAGTTTTAAATCAAAGATTCCGGATGAAACATACCCGTACGAGCTAGCCATGGCATACCCAGCCAGGAAAATCATTGGAAATCCGGCTTCTTCTGCAAGACGCGACGTGAGTCCATCGTAGGTGCATACATGAGCAGCTATCTTGGATGGATCCCGATCGGATTCCAGAATCATTGTCCGCATGCGTGATGCTTGGATCGTGGGAATCTTCCCACGAACATTCGGGAGCGATACTACCACATCTCCGAGTTCACCAATTGGGGCCTTTCTTTCCACCTTGGTTGGGTCAGTGAAGTCGAAAGGGTATTTGCTCGAATTGACAATTGAGGCAGTCATTGTTGCGGGTGATATTGTTTGATGAGGTTTATGTTGGGACTTTGGTGATTTTATTGGTGCTTTCCTCCCTTGGCAGACTTCCATTATGTAAACCAAAGCATTCTCTGTGTTATAACGAAGGATTAAGAAAAATCCACCATTATCCAGTTGGCCCTGAGCGTAATGCCGAGTCTTGGGGGAATTCACGGGTATTGGGGGAATTCTGAGTTTACGCTCATCCGATTGGCTGCGGATTTTGGGTCTCTGTTTCCAAGACTATGAACTTGGGTATTAGGAACGCTCTCGGCCGAAGGAAAATGGCAATAGAAACAGAATGCTGGATATTTAGTAATACAATGTAACAAGATTGGCGTTCTCAACGTCTTTCACATATGGTCCGCGCGGGAAAAATTCAAAAATTGTTTATTGGAAGGCGAAAGTCTAAAGCGATCAATTAATGTTCCAACAGGTTTTTTGAAACCAAAGAAGTACAATGGCTTTCATCCATGCAATATTGGAAATGCCTTATACTACTATGTGAGGCTTATTAAATTTTGAAGTCAAAAGCGCTCTACGACTTCGGGCATCACAGTTCTGAAACGAGAGCTTTTTTCTATCACCAATGCGTACAGCGAATTAGTACGTCAAGCGATGTCTAAAAACGCGATTTCCGTATATATCTAGCCTTTGAACAATTCAATACACCACTATAATTTAACGCAATGGGGGAGGATATTTCCATGCCATGCAGCATTATAACATTGCACTCCAGAGAAAGTCTAACGACCCGCTTGCATGATCCGACGCACCGGAATGAGTGTCTAGACCAAATGGGGCCAAGGATAGATCAAACTCCTGGGTTATCCAAGAGTAATCAGCCTCAAAATCCGGATCAAGAGAATGCTGATTTCCTGGAACTTGTTGAAAATCGTTCATTTCTATGTCGTAGCCAGTCCGGTCATCTGGTGGCAGGAATTCCATCATCTGAGACTGAGGACTAGGAAAATGGGAGTCCCCATGACCGGAGAAGCGAATGTTTCTCTTGAAGCGTTTCAGGAGCCTCTTGATCATTGCTCCGTATTGAGCAGAGAGATGCACTCCATCGTGCTCAAATTTGTTTAGGGTCTGGCTGCAGATATCAAGTATCTCGATTGACCGCAGCATGTTACTATTCTTTGTCCCTAATGTCAGAGACTTGAGAAGCAACACCGATGCTGTTACGAGCCTTGTAAAGAATCGGACAGGGCAGTATCGTAAATGGCCACTTTTCCCGAGTTTTATTGCAAGACCCAAGACTTCGCAGCTGGCTTCCCGCACTACATCATTGCATAATATTTCTTGGGGTCGATCACTTTGATTGATTCCATTGAACTGAGATGGAGCATTGGAATCCCCACTCTGCCAGACTCTCAAGACAAATGCTTGTATTCCAACCGAGTTGATAAACATCACCGCATAGTGATATTCAACTAACAAAATATCCTTTGAGGCTTCCGATAATGCTGTAAAGTCGTGAGTTGGGGAATCTCGTATCTTGTGGAAGTGAGGTAAACTTACTGTGGGGAGTGGGTTCCGAGAAGCGTGTGAGCCATGATGATAATAAAGGAGTAAAGTGATCAATAAGATGCAAGTATCTTCCGGTCTGAATGACTTGCTGAGTGGTTTCTTTTTTAGAAAGAACATGGTGGTAGCTGTCTTCAGTAACTTTGTGATACTTATGTACTGTGCGAGGATTTCTGCCTGCTCCTTTCCAGTTTCCTCGCTCGAGCTTTTGTCGTTGGATACAGAATCTTGTATATGGCAGCTCTGAGGGAAAATGCTGGTACATCCAATCCTGAGACTCAGCTGGCTGGTATAGAAGAAGAGTAAGGACCGTAAGCGTGCGTGACTAATCTCTGGGAATTGAGATTGCTGTAAACCGCGCGTTAGTTAACGTTAGCTAGCACGTGACTCATATGCTGTGCATATGCATAGCAGATGCCTGCGGAGGTGGCCCGATTAGGCTTAGCGCCGTTGTGTGCGGATGTAGATAGTTCTAGTCGGAGGCCTCTCCCCTCTTCTTTCCTCTCTTCAGCTTCGTTATTTCTACGATCCTGAGCACCTTCAATGAGATATCTTTTCTTCTGATCGCCTGCCGTGACAATTGCTCCGGGTGGTTTTTTTCCTCGTCAAATAAGCCTAATTCGTGAGCAAGCGTGATGGCTAGTCCTACCAAGGACCAGCTCATTCTGTCGGATCTCTTTGCAGGCTCAAAGACTTCCTCGCGCCATCTGGTTGAGTTGCAATCTAATCTCCTTTGGGGGTGCCCAGACGTATCATCGACACATGGAGCGAGGTCATGATCCCATCCATCGCTTTCTGGAGGGAATCTCACAGCACGAGGATGCCATTCAACTATGAGTAACAGAGCCAGGATACTACCAAACGTTCGTGTTCTGGCAGTAGAGTATTTCTCTGCGCCAAGTAAAATGCGTTGGATCAGGTGTTCACAATACTTCCATGTTCTCAGATGGATGTATTCCGCTCGAGATGGAGTGTGGTAGCTTGGAAGGGTATGGTAGCGCGAGGAAATCATCAATATGGTACAGCACAAGAGTGGCTCCTCTTTTATAAGACGCTCATGGCTTTCGTTGTTCAAGGAAGTATGATGTAGAACCGGTGACAAAGATGAGAGGTTCTTGCCAAAACTGGAAACGTTAGAAACATGAACTAGTGGGATGATTTGTTAATGATCTCATAACACCAACGCATCTATGTATATCACTGCCTCTTGAGCTGTAAACCATCCTTGGCGGACAAATCTGTGCTGATTCCATAGCTGAGCATCTTTGGCTGTTATTTGAGCTAGACGCAATTTCGTGGAAAAACGCCCATGGCCATCATTTACTGTAGTGATAGACTTTGAGACATCTGTCTCTATATCAGAGGCCTGTGGATCTTCCGAGTCATCTTCGCTTTCATTCAGAACATGTACCGTTCTGAAGAGCATATTTCTGGCGTCGTTGGATGTGGAGACCACGGTTTGAATGACCTCGTCTTGGACATGCTCCGCTGATTCACCGAGGGCTGGGGTATTCTGTCTTGAGCTTAGTATTCGACTTCCAGTGAGGTAGCTTTGATCAAGAGGTTGACTGACTTGTGGGCTTGGGTTTGGCAAAGGTTCGTGCGCTGTTTGATTGTCGGCAAGATCAGATGTAGGCCACTGAAGGTCGGCCTGGCCTACTGAGTCTCTATCCTCGGAATATGTTGTGCTTGGTAGACTAGCCTTTGTTCACCATCTTAGTGCGAATTCTTGTATTGGGGAGGGGTTCTTTCTCACGGCGGGAGCCACCGTAGCTGGTTTTGCCCTACTCTGCTTCTTCCTGGTACTTCGTTCCTCCGGGAATTGGCATTTCCGATTTTCCCTTACACACTTGAAGCATTTATTCAGGTTTGGACTGGGGTCACACTTGGATTTGGACTTCCTGCATGGAAAGCACGCCTTGTATGCTCGCTGGTAGCCATTGGGTTTATTAGACCCATTTACCCGATCGAGCCGCGAGCTTGATTTTCGGAGCAATTGCATGGGCGTGTATTGCGGGTGCCATAATTCCGGTGCATGTCCAGAAGTCGCAGTTTGTGGAAAGCGGCGGAATTGAGGATTTTGTACTTCGCAGTTTGGTGGATATCCCCGGAAATGGGCCAATCTCCGCCCCACTGAGAGCTCTACCCCGCACAGCAGGAATGACTGTCCAGACCCAAGCCCTAGTCAAAGGCAGTCAGTAAGCAATGCATCCCGCGATCGTCGCCACGCGCCATGCCTTATGCGGATGCAACCAGATGCTAAATTCAGGGGAATGCAGGCGAAAGCTAGCGGTCATTCGTGGGGGCGGCTCATTGGTTGTCTCATAATACAAGGATCGTGATTTGCGAAAAGGGGGTTCAAGGTTTTATTCCGAGGTGAGACTTGAATCTGGGGTATATTATCTTCCATGTTCCAATGCTATACATAATAATCCATTCTTGAAGCGAACGCAGTCCCTTCAATTCGTTCAATGTGTGCTTTCCTGGCTTACACATACTCGCTTCCCTTTGCCACCTTGATCATCAACCAATAATGGGACGCAGAATGGTTCCAGAAATTGATATGGCAGCTCAAGCTTCCCACGTCGAAGACGCAGAAGAGCATAAGACACCAGTGGGAATAGTCCTAGTATCAGCCCGAGCGAGCAACCATATTCGCCGTAAAATAAGGCTTGCACATTCCCCCCACTCTATATCAAGTCAAAAGCTAATGCTCACCCATTTCTAGTTCGATAGACACTTGATACCTGTAATTCTTCCATTGTATGTGTTGTCATATCTTGACAGAGGCAACATCGGCAATGCAAAGACTGCTAGGGCACAAAGTGATCTGCATCTTTCTAGCGCGCAATGGACCTGGGTATTGAATGCGTTTTATATTTCATACGTCCTCTTTGAATGGGTATGTGCCTCCTTCGAACATATTCCATAGCTGTATTTTGGCTTTCTATCCAGTCGGTGTTGTTGCTTCCAGCCCATGTTTACGTCGCCATTCTCAGCTTTAGCTGGGGGCTTACAGCAGTATGCTCGGGCGTTGTTCACAATATGACTGACCTGATAGCTTGTCGTGTCGTTCTTGGTATTGCTGAGGCTAGCTTTGGCTCTGGTGCGTGAGTAATCCTTTGCTCAAATCTCCATGATAAAAGTCCATAAAAGTCCTGCAAGCTGACTATCACCCAGGCCACTTTTTCTGTCAATGTTCTATGATAGAAATGAGCTCGCACTTCGAGTTGCCCTTCTTTTGGGCATGTCGCCTTTGGCGAATTGCTTTGCAGGTGCTTTGGCCTACGGAATTACCCAGATTACAGGATCATTGGATCCCTGGCGATGGCTCTTCATTATAGAAGGCTTACCCACGGGTAACTGCAGCCCTTTCCTTTCCTGTACAGAATATATCTTCTAACTAATAGCTTCAGTCGTATATAAGATCGTCATATTCTTTTTTCTCCCTGACGCGCCCGGATCGGCGAGATTCCTAACTGAGCAAGAGCGTACACACGCCGTTGAACGCCTTCAAGCTCTTGAAAGCGAACCAAAGCAGCATGTCAATTGGAAGCATTTCTTCGCCGGAATACTCGACTACCGAAACATTTGCCACACATTAATTCTCTTTATGTGTAATTATTCGTTTGCAGGACTATCGAACTTCCTGCCAACTATCCTAGAAGGCATGGGTTACTCATCTATTAATGCCCAAGGTCTCACTGCGCCAGTATACCTAGCCTCGTTCATACTTTGTGTGACCGTGGCCTTCCTGAGCGACAAGTATGGTGGAAGGGGCCTCTTCATAGCTCTGTTTTCATTAATCGGAGCTTCAGGTTACGCAATTCTTGCCTCCATAGAGGATCAAAACAAGTCCGATGTACGCTACTTGGGTGTCTGGTTGGCTGTGTGTGGGGTATTCCCATGCCTTTGTCTTAATGTGAGAGCTACTTTTGAACATTTCCCTGGCTGGTCGAAAGCCGTATTGCTTCTAACTCACCATATTCGATAGATTACCTGGCTATCGAATAATAACAGTAGCACGTCAAATAGGGGCGCCGGTCTTACCATTCTTGCGACATTCGGGCAGTGCAGCTCTTTCGCAAGCTCAGCACTTTTCCCAGAATCGGACAGGTTCGTGAATTGTCTTTGAATTCCGACGTGGCCTTTTGCAAAAGCAAGTTCTTTGAATGCTGACTTCAAATTATAAGCCCTTATTATGTTAGAGGATGTGCAGTCGGTTGCGCTTTTACCGGTTGTATTTCTCTTCTTTCACTTGCTCTCTACTTCCGTCTTCGGCATATCAACCACAAGAAGGATCTGGTACACGGGGTGGTCGATGAGAACGCACAGTAAGACATTACTGAGGATGGGGATGAGCATCCAGCATTTAGGTACGTTCTTTGAGTATATGCTGCTTTAAGCTCTTATGGCGTGATATTCTGCGCACCGTCAAAAACCGGGAGTCATGTTAGCCAGAAACCAATGCCTTCTGATGCATAACCCCTGGGGGCTATCTACCATGATTGTGCTCTCATAATCTATACGCACGCAAGTATCTCAAGGAAGTTCACCGTAGCCAGTGTATCTCCAAAATATGAAAATCAAAATTTGTGTTATTCAATGAGTGAAACATCTTAGACATGAAAATTCGGGAACATGGTCTTCTTTTTGAACAGCCCCTGCATCGACCAAGAATTTCAAGCACCGCCCTCGTTGAGAAGACGAATTAATTACCCTCAACATCTATCTTAGACTAACTAATCCAAGTAAAACATTCTCCGGTCCATATCATTTGATAGTATGATATCACAAATAATGAATGAAAGGCGCTTTTGCAAGAGAGATGAACGTCGTTTCATGACAGATAATTTCTGCGGAAACCCCAATACTTTCCGCGGCAGTTGGCACTCCAGGACTAAAGCCTCTCTTTATCAACCCGTATATCATGTATCATGTTACGACATGCCCAGTGAAAAGCATACCATATAAGGGCGCCCGATCATACCTTCGCAAAATGCGAGCACATATTGGTATTTTAGCCTAGTGAAGGCTGGAGGTCGGCTCGGGGAGTCGCTTTACATATCAATAGGTCAACCGGTGCATCAACTTTTTTATTTTGCAACTTACATCCAAGCTTTTCTGACAGCCATACTTACGTAGTACTTTGAAATGATCTTACTAGTACACTCATTCGTGGATAGGATAATAATGCAGGAAAAACTATTACGGGATCAGATTATGGCAGCTACATATCTTTCTTGCAAAGCTATTTAAGCTGCGATGTAAAGCTAATGGAGAGTGACTAAAGGATAAGAAAGCAAAACATTTGTCAAGCCATCTTCTCAGCCTAACAGAAAAATGAATAACATGAGACAGTGTACATAGACTAGCAGTCTCTGGATCTATCTCACACCTTAGGTGAGACCGTATCTTTTTCCGCTGACTCACGATGAGAAGTACCAGCTTCTGCCTGGAGGTCTGCCATCTTGTCAGATTGTAGAGCACCTTGTTCTAGCTGTCGAACGTGCTGGAACTGCACGTTGGTCTTCCATGCGCGGAGTCCAGGAGTGGTGAACATAGTCTCCACATCTTCCAAAGTCTTGCCCGCGGTTTCCGGGAAACAGAAGAACACATGCACCGTCATGGCGAAACAGAACACTCCGAACACCAGGTACGTCTTCCATTTGATATTCTCAAATGCGGGAGGCACAAAGTAAGACAAAGCAAAGTTGAAGATCCAGTTGCTAGCGGTGGACAGGGCAACAGCCTTACCACGGAGACGCAAGGGGAAAAGCTCGGGTGGGTAAATCCAGCTGACAGGACCCCAGGTTGGTGCATAACTGGCGACAAAAAGATATGTGCAAGCAATAACACCCTTGGCGGCCATTGGCGAGCCTGACAGATCCCAAGATTCCTCCGCGACATTATCGACACCGCCTGGTGGTGCAGGCTTTCCATATGACTTCATAATGCCTCCGTTGGCGAACATGAAGATCATCATGAGAGTGGAACCAATCAACAGAGGAGTTCGGCGACCCCAGCGGTCGATGAATAGTAGAGCAAAGACAGTCATCACGACGTTAATGACATATTGAATGGAGGAAGCGACAAGGTTGGCATTTCCCGACAGGCCAGCCATACCAAACACATACGTGATGTACAGCATCATCACGTTCATACCAGTGAGCTGGGACCAGATTTGTGTGAACATGCCAATATGAGTTCGGAAAATCATGTGGCCCTTGAACAGCTCTATGTAGGATGCGTCCTTGTTCTGGCGCTCGAACTCGACCATCTCGCGAATTTCCTGGAGCTCAGTCAAGACGAAAGGAGCACTGTGATCTCCTTTGGCGTGAACGAGAGCCAAGACTTCGTGTGCTTCCTCCCAGCGATCATGCTTTGCCAGCCAACGGGGACTTTCTGGCAGAAGGAAGAACATGAAGAAGAGGAACACCGCCGGGATCATTTGCAGACCCCAGGGTAGACGCCATGCAGCTGGTCCGTCAAGGAAGCTGCTTCCATAGGAGATATAGAACATGATGAGGATACCCCATGTGATTGCCCATTGTTGTGCTCCTACAACCTGGCCACGTTTACTGGGCTGGGCCAGTTCCGCGACATAGACGGGAACCTGGGCACTAAGGATACCGACAGAAAGACCGTTTATGAAGCGTCCGGCAACAAGTTGTCCGATACTGAAAGAAGCGCAGACGATTGCACTACCGATGCACCAAATGATGGATCCAACTTGAATGGCACGCTTTCGTCCTAACCAGTCGGTGAGAAATCCCGAAACCAGAGCACCGACGAAAGAGCCACCGGGCATTGCAGCCGAGATTCCACCTTGTGTAGAGGAGGTAGGACCACCACAAGCACCAGTGTCATCAAGACCTGTCTGGTTGAAGAAACATTTGTATTGTTGAGTGCCGAGACTAATTCAAACAGGTTAGCCAATAAGTCCCGCGAAGCTCGTTTACGTTGTTGCATGGTACCGGGAACTTACATTGCCGACATGGAAGCAATATCGAAACCGAACAGCGCACCGCCAATGACGGCCACCGTGGTGATGATGTAGATGTTACCGATCACGTAACCCATGATGGGCAAGAGATCAGCAAATGATGCTTTCGGGAGGCTTGGCTGGGATCTTGAGATCCAAGGAGGTTGAGGAAACTCAAAGAGGGAGCCCT